>JASDQU010735692.1:230835-243224 GCA_032191745.1 Picea mariana
TGTAGAGTCGTGAACAAGATCACATTCAATAATCGATACCCAATCCCCTAGATTGATGATCTTTTTTATGAGCTCAAGGGAGCCAAAATTTTCAGTAATAATGATATGAAGTCAAACTACCACCAGGTGATGTTTGATAAAACTGATGCATGGGAGACAACCGTCAAGTCTAAACATTTGAGTCCTGCAACCACCCCTGCCTCTACTTTGGGTGAGACTTCATCTGCTTCGCAGGTGTTGCCGAAAGGGCCGGTAGTTAGGGTTTTGTTGGTGCTCTGTTGTAGCATTGAACCTTGGGTCTACCCCTGTGCCAACACATATCGATAGGAATCTCCCAATGATGATATTTTTAGGAAATCCATTTCAGTTTGGATGTACCTATGAAGAGCCCCATGGTAATTCAAAACCAGATGTCACTCAGCTACTTTGATACCCAGCTTGGTGTGTAAGGTATGGAAAGTATTTGTGAAATCTAACACTTTTTGGATCTTATCTTGCCACAGTGTGGTCCATATCATGTATTTTCCTTCATAGTTATCAACAGGGTAGTATTGTTCCTTGAACGCATCCAAAAAAAATCCCAAGTCGGCTCGGCCCCATATATTCCAGATTCCTCTATGGAACTTTCTCCCAATAATTTTCCCACCGATGTTTGACATGGGGGAGAGCCTTGAGGAGTGCAAAAGTGATATTTTCTGTGTCAAAAAAATTGTGAACAGATAAATAACCTTCCAATAGATTTAACCATTTTTCTAAGGCATCTACATCTATCTGACCTTCAAATATGGGAATATAAAAATTAACGTGTACCTTGAAGGGAGAGGTTCCTCCAAAGAGGTCTCTTGATGAATATGTGTATGTTCCTATCGAAAAGCATTGAAGGATGTGGAAAAAATTCTCCATAATTTCATCCCTTTGTCGCATGAGAGCTTGCTCAAGAAACATGTTAATAGAATATTTTTCTCCGCCATTTTTCTTTTATGCCACCATAGAGGGTTTCTTTGGCATGCTAGAGCGATTGTCCTCAAGAGAAACAAGCTCGAGACCCAAATTCCTATACTCGGACCTCATCAGGGACATGCACTGAAAAATGATCAAGAGCATCCTGCTCTGATACCATTGATCCAGATTATTTTCGGAACGAAATGAAAGCAGATATATTACAATGAAATACACATAACATTTTCCAGAAACAGAGAAATACAACAATGCATGATTTATATTAATGAAAGGAATGTATAGACTGTAAAAATACAGAGTGCAAGACTCACTAGAGAAGAGATGTGAAAGCTACGCTCATTCGCAAGAAGATGATTACAATGAGGCTTTGAAGGTCTTTTTACAATAAACATGAATTCCAAAACCCTAGACATCTAAAAACCTAACCCTAAGATATGAAGCACCAAAATTCATGTGGGCCTCGTTCGGGTAAGTTAGTACATTAACTTCCCAGGGTCGTAACATTTGCATACGATCTTCGTTTTAGGCGTGTGATAGCCCGTTGGAAGGTCTTTTCAAGAACTACACATTATGCGATCAAAATTTGACTTCGTCTATAGTTTGACTGTCAAAATCCAATAAAACATTGTTTAGAGCCCCAAAATGGCCCTGGAAGTATAGAAGGATGTACTAACATGAAAAATTTCAAAATAAGCTAGTTGGAATAGGTGGGTGGCCACCAATATCCACCTAGATGCTATGTAGGGATTTAGGATAGCTTTGTAATTGAAGAATCCACAATTATAAAGAAATGTCCCCACTACAGAGAAACATGTTGAATTGAAGACTGTCATGATGAGCCAATTGGAATTTGGAACAGGTGGGTGGCCACCAATATCCAGTTGGATCAGATAGGATCTTGATCCAGGTGGATATTGGTGGACACCCACCTGTACCAACTGGCTCCTTTTGTCAGTTTTTAGTTCGGCACGTTCTTCTTTACTTCTTTGTAATTGTGGGTTCCACCCTTCAGGGTTTGTCTTAATCCCTACACATATTCCAGATGGATACTGGTGGCCTCCCACCTAATCCAACTGGATTATTTTTTATGTATTCATGTTATCACATCTTGTTATACTTCCAGGGATGTTTTCAGGCCCTAAACAGTGTTATTTTGGCATGCCACAATCAATATGTTGATAGAGTCAAATTTTGATGGCATAATGCGTGGTTCTCTAAAATAGCTTTCCAATGGGCTATCACGCGCATAAAACGGAGATCATATACAAAAGTTACAACCTCAATAATTTAATGTACTAACTTACCCAAATGGGGCCCACATGAATTTTGGCGTTTCATCTCCTAGGGTTAGGTTTTTGGATGTCTAGGGTTTTGGAATTCTTGTTTAACATAAAAAGGCCTTCAGAGCCTCATTGTAATCATCTTCTTGCGAATGAGCGTAGTCATCACATCTCTTCTCAAAGATAAAGATTCCACCATTCTAGCGAGTCTTGCACTCTGTATTTTTACAGTCTCTTTAAAATTCTTCCATTAATAGAAATCAAGTATTGTTGTATTTCTTTGTTTCTGGCAATTTTTATGAGTATTTCATTGTAATATCTTTGCTTTCATTTCGTTCCGAAAATCATTTAGATCAATGGTATCAGAGAAGGTTTCTCATGATCGTTTTTCAGCGCATGTCCCCGACAAGGTCCGAGTATAGCTAGTTGAGTCTCGATATTTTTTCTCTTAAGGACAATCACTCTCACATGCCCAAGAAACCCTCAATGGCGGCATAAAAGAAAAATGGTGGATTAGAAGATTCTATTAACTCATTTCTTGAACAAGCTCTCGTACAACAGAGGGATTAAATGATGGAGAATTTTTCACACATCCTTCAACTCCTTCTGATAGCAACATGTGCATATTCATCAAGCGACCATTTTGGAGGAACCTCTCCCTTCAAGGTACAAGTTAATTTTGATATTCCCATATTTGAAGGTCAGATAGATGCGGATATCCTACAAAAATGGTTAAATATATTATAAGGTTATTTCTTTGTTCAAAATTTTTCTGACAGGGAAAAGATCACCTTCGCACTTGTCAAGGCTCTCCCCCATGTCAAACATTAGTGGGAAACTTACTAGGAGAAACATTCCATAGAGGAATCTGGAACATATGGGGCCAAGCCCACTTGAGATTTTTTTGTAGATGTGGTCAAGGAACAATACTACCCCGTTGATAACTATGAAAACTGATACATGAGATGGACCACATTGTGGCAAGAGAAGAGCCAAATAGTGTCAGAGTTCACAAATACTTTCCATACCTTGTGCACCAAGCTGGGTATCAAAGACTCTGAATGAAATCTGGTTCTGAAATACCATGGGGCTCTACATAGGTACATCCAAACCGAAATGAATTTCTTAAACATCTCATCATTAGGAGCTTCCTATCGATATGCTGTCAAAACTGAGCATAAATTTAGGCACTAGAACAAATGGGAATTTGGCTCTGCATATATGAAACAACCAAATCATGGTAAGGACGACCCTAACCAACAACCTCCAGACAACCAATCCAAGACACAGGACAAGAAGGGTAAAGGAAAGACACAAAATGACACTGGGAAGTGGTGTGACTTCCACAAAATCCCCTAGCACAACACCGATGAATGTCTCTCGAAACAGTCATTGGTGGCCAAGGTCAAAGACATGGAGCTGAACCCTGATTCAGAATTTGATCCAGAAAATATTGAAAACAAATAGATCATCGACGCATAACCCATTGTTACTTTCGTGACCACAACAATTCAACCAGAAGAATCAGTGGATCCTAAAGAAGGGGAATGCCTCTTCCATTCCTAGATGTGGGTGAAGGGGACCCCGTTGCATTTCATTGTTGATAACAGAATCCAAAAGAACCTCTCATCTAAGGCCATCAAATAGTTTGGGTTCATGATAACACCACACCCATAACCATACAACATTGAGTGGCCTTCACCAAGGACAAGATCTTCATGTCAGCCAGCAGTGTTGTCTGTCCTATGGCATCCAACTCTTTAAGGATGAGGTAGTGGGTGATGTTTCCCCTCTTGATGTCTATGATGTTGGCTTCGGTCAACCATATATGTGGAGATGTCATTTTGTTTATGAGTCTAGGCCTCGTAGTGTCATTATTACTCTGGGAGGTCATCTCTATAGGATACCAGAGGTAGTTACAACTACTGCTCCACCAAAATAGTGTCGCAAGGTAATATCTCATACTGCAAAATTCATCCTCTTTACACTCTATTCAAAGGATTCACAAAAGATCGTTGCAACCACTGCAGCCTCAACACCTTCTATCCAACAAAAAAAGATTGTCAAAGAGAAATAAGATATTTTTTCTTCACCTACAATGGTGCCTACACAATGCCCCGTCAAACCCAGACACAACAAGTTGGTGGAGCATATTCAAGCCCACCATCAACCAGTTTGTGAGAGTCTTCCACAAACCAAGTAACACAACTTCTCCAACAAAGCACACAACTCACCAAGATTCAGATTCAGAAAATGCCTTCCCCTCTTCCCTGGGCACTCAATGCAATGGAGACCATTTCTTCCTAAGGGGAGAGGGTTGATCGAGGTGGATATTGGTGGCCACCCACCTATTCCAACTAGCTCCTTTTGTCAGTTTTTAGTTCAACACGTTATTCTGTACTTCTTTGCAATTGCGGGTTCTACCCTTCTGGGGTTTTCTGAAGCCCTAGACATCTTCCAAGTGGATACTGGTGGTCTCCCACCTAATCCAACTGGATAGTTTTGTATGTATTCATGTTAGCAAATCTTGTTGTACTTCCAGGGCCATTTTGGGGCCCTAAACATTTTTATTTTGGTGTGCCATAGTCAAACTGTAGACAGAGTCAGATTTTGACGACATAATGCATAGGTCTCTAAAAGACCTTTCCAATGGGCTATCACATGCCTAAAATGGAGATCATATGCAAAAGTTACGACCCTGGTAAGTTAATGTACTAACGTACCCAAACGGGTCCCACATGACTTTTGGCGTTTCATATCCTAGGGTTAGGTTTCTGGATGTTTAGGGTTTTGGCATTCCTGTTTAACACAAAAAGGCCTTCAAAGCCTCACTATAATCATCTTCTTGGAGATAAAGCTTCCACCATTCTAGCAAGTCTTGCACTCTGTATTTTTACAATCTCTTTACAATTCTTTCATTAACAGAAATCAAGTATTGTTGTATTTCTATGTTTCTGGAAATTTTCATCAGTATTTCATTGTAATGTCTTTGCTTTCATTTAGTTCTGAAAATAATATGGATCAGATCTACAACCACACTCTCAACATACTGCTTGAGGTCATTTTCTTCCAACAAAAGAAGAACCCTGGCCTCCCAAGCCCGGAATCTGGTTTCCCCTTGAGCTTTAATATGTTCACCATTTTGACCTACCTGGAACAAGAACAAGAACAACACTCTTACAGTGTTCTGGCCAACAATGTGTCTCAAGATGATCCCCTTCTCTTCAAATACTGAGATATGATACCATGACAATTTTCACATACAATCTTATGTGACTAACTTTCAGATCTGAAAATTGCTTCCTAGTGAACTAACAACAAAACCCTAGTTGTTATCACTTAACAATTTTACACTGAAAATTATTGACTGAAATTATATGCAAGATAAAAAAACAAGATCATAGATGAATCATCAATAACACAAGAGACACAAAATTTATGTTCTGTGACCTTTTCAAATTTAGAATTTATGAGGGAAAACGAGCCCTCCCAACCAATGCAATTTCACCAAAATTTGAGGACAACCTTGTCCTCCAACAACAAATAATTAAAAAAACCAAACCTCAACAAATCCATGGAAATTGCTTCGACCCACAAATATGTTGCAGAGCACTAGTATGGCTTGATGACATCACCTGTATTGCTACTGATGTCAACCTGTATGGACCTGCTCTTTCCCAAAAAACTTTGTATGTGATTCACCTTACTGCAACTCGTGTACATACATGACTGTGCCCACTACAACCCTTGTATATGTGATTCACCTTATTGCAACCCACATACATATGCAACTGTGCCCACTACAATCCATGTACAAGTACATAAAACTTGTATGAACACCTCCATACGATTCTCTCTCTGTGACTTCCTCTCTCCTAGGCCAGATTTACCACCATTGCAAAATTTCCCTTTGTTGAAATCACCAAGCCTCCTAGCACAAGTAGTCACTCACTTATGCTAATTCCATCATTTCACAATGATAAAATGTCATAATGACCTCTCTCCTTTATATACAAGTCCAATGAGTGAGTTTAGGCACCCATTCTAAACTCAACAATTAATTAGAATATTTTAATCCTCTTTTTGGGTGTGGCACCCCCACACAAACCCACAAAACCCATCAACATGCCCATGAGGCTCTAGCCTCATTTCTATGTCGATTTTTCTAAAATGAAAGGATAATCTGGTGCTAACGAAGATTCCCACATGTCTGACACCTTGGCCTCTTATGGGAATACCTCCCAAACTTACAATAAACAACATAAAACCCCGACGACGATGACAAAAGGTTTCATGGAAGTTGAAACCAATGAGCAGTGAATTAAGGGCATGTGCCACAACAGTACCACATCGGATGGTATGAGTGGTAGGAATCCATGTGGCAGTAATATGGATTTTGATAATGAGAGCCTAAATACTTTGGGAGGTTGTAACATTAAATCTAGAGAACAGATTTGGGCATGGGTATAGTCATTGGAAATATTTTGGGGAGTAGAATCCATCTATGGTCCTTAGGATCAGATAAGAGTTGAGTTGAGAAAGATAAATATTAACATCCCACCAGCCTAAGAGAGGGTTAGGGGGTCGGGTTCATCACAATGTCTCATCCATTTTAACAACATAGCACATTAGTGGAAGTTAGAATCAAAATCAAAGTGAAATGTCCATCTTGGTGGAAGATTCTTCTTTGAAAATAAAGATAGACAAGACATGACTTCCAAAGAATTGGTTTTAAGATCCATATCTTTTGGTGCTGAGAAATCTAGGGGCATTCCAAATGCCTCTATGAGAAATTCCACTTAGTAGCCATTTCCTAAGCTTTTGGATCAAACATTTACAGTATTTAGTTCGAAGGTAGTGGTAAATGATGAGAAAACTCGTGTTAAGAAGGTAAAGAGGATTGAAAATTGGGGTCCACTAAATTTTGGATTACCTCTGATGATTGTCAACTAAGCTCTTTTGAAGTCGAGTTTTACATGTTGATTTCTTATTTAATTCATTTAGTAAGTTTTACTTAACATGAGGTGGCTTGAAACTTGGGGTTTGATGAAGGAAAAATGAGGTATCATCATCAAAATGTGTGGATTTACCATGAATCATTGGTTAATAACATATTTGGGAATTTCTTGGCATTGAGAAGGTAAAAGCGATGAATGTGTAACCTTGCAAACATAAGTTTTTTTATTTTTTCCCATGTTCCATGAGCAAGAATTTCTTGAGGATTTTGCAAGAAAAATATCCCACATTAGATAGGTGAAATTTAGGGGAAAATTCTCGAAATTTTGGAGACACAAATTGCATGGATGAATAGGGTAAAAGAGTTTTCCTCTTTCATAGCGGTTTGAAACCAGATCCCTAAATTCCTTTGCGAGACCCCTTTTGTCATGTGTGCTTATCACAATTTCCTCATCGCGGAGGTCAATGGATTTTATTTTATTTCATATTTTTTGTGAACATGAAATCCTTTATCAATGAGGTGACAAAAAATATGAACCCCAAAGATGAATGATATTTGGAGGCAACAAAAAACAAAATTTACTTTCGGAGGAGAATTACTTACGTGGAATAGTGGATAGTTGGCAATAGTTAAGAACATGCGGGAATAATAAAATGTGCCTTCTCTGATTGCTTTTGACAACAAGATAATCCTAATGCCAATTGTGCTCAATTGAGAATCGTTGTTAGCAAAATGTAAATTGAGAAGTAAAAGACGTTTGGTGGCTTTTATAAAATCATGGACTCTTTGTTTTACCCTTTTTAAACAAGTCAAACGAAGAATAGCACACTTCAGAACTTGAAAAATTTTGTCCTTCTCATACTTTCGAGTTCTATTGCACTTTGAGAAAATTTGTGTTTGTGTGATATATAATGTTGTGAGAATTTTATGGTTTGAACGATAATATCTTCGTATCACAATTTTGAACTTGTTGAAGTCTTGGCATGTTGCAACTTTCAAATGCCACAATGTATTGCATGTTTGAAAGTTTTTGAAGTTGTGATCTTTGATATTTCTTTTCCGAAATGCTTTATATTGCAACTTATGGAATTTTGTGACTTTACACCGTATCACGATGAAGAGTATTTGTAATGGGATGTATTATGGGTCTCAAAGTTTTTAAAGGTTGCAACATAGCATAATTTGGCATTTTTTTTTTTAAAGCTGTGATACTTTGTACTTAAGAATTTGCTCAAGAAAGTTAATGAAAAATAAAGCAATTGAGGAGATGCAAGAGTAACTCAAAAGTCGATGAAATCTTGAGAAGAGTTAAAACTTACTTCCAAACTATAATATTAAAATTAGAAAGAATAATTTTCTTAAATATACAAACAACCCAAAAAAGATGGAAAGACCATAACGTTTTACCAAGTCATATCACAAGCAAGTGGTCAAGAACTCTCAAGCAATATATATCTTCTTATACACAGAGCGATGGTGATTTGGAGCTACAGGCGAACCAGGGAACCCTTGGGAACCCTGATCTTATTTTCCTGGCCTCCACCGGAACTCGTGGGATTGGATTACTGAGCTCTTGGTTACTTTTTTATTATCAGCAACAGCGCTGGTCTGGTACCGGATTTTTCATCTTAGACTGTTCTCTTTTGTCTTTTGTCCAGCTCGCAGTCCTGTAGCTCCATCCTCTACTCCAACTGGCCCAGTTTCACAGACCTTTCTCTTTTCTGTAACCTGCTATCCCCCTGTTGTCTTCCACTGGCCCGTCCCCGTCTCGTTATTTTCTCCTAGGGGGCCTACTACTGGCCGCACCTGGTCCCTCTGCCATGGAGTCACTAACTGACCTGATGCATCCATCCGATGAACTTATCTGGGAACAAGCGGGACTCTTCGATAAGGTGGATCTCCTTGAGAAATCGACACAAAAGTTTCCCTCCAAGCCCTCCAGTTCAAACTTTTCTACCGACCCCGCCAAAACTTCGTTTAAACTAGCACAGACTACTCAGACTGACTCCTTTGAGTCGATTTCCATTCCTCTTGACTCCTTTAGATCACATCCTGTTTACTCCTCTCCTCTATAGCCTAGTGTTGGTCATACTACCTCTCAGGAAGCACACTTAGCTACCAACTCACCCAACCGTGCTACAAAAGGCCGAAAGGCGTGGAAATCGATTAGAAGAACAAAGAGGCTGGTGCTTGGTGACGGGGTTGGTTTTGAAGAACTCTGCAAGATGTCAACTTGCAATCTGGTGGGTCGTTTCTCCTATAAACATTCCAGCACACTATCTCTGGAGGACTGGACTAAGCTAAAGTGGTTTCCCCTTCTGGGCTATACACCAGAGATCCTCTATCTTAAAAATGGTTGGTTGAGCTTCCACTGCAACTCCCCTGAGGATGCTACCCTCCTCCTTTCTTCCTCGTGGGTTGAAGGAGGCAGTAGCCTCATGCTCAAACGCTGGAGGCTCGCTTTTAACCCAGACACTGAGTTCTTCCAACTCAGACACCTTTGGGTGCTTCTCCCTGGCCTTCCGCTTTTTCTCTGGAACGACGAAGCGCTGACTTCTATTGCAAACTCCCTGGGTAGGCTCATCTCTCTAGACTCTCTTTCACACACAGGCCACTTGAGGAAGCTGGGAAGAGTCTTGGTTGAGATTGATATCACTTCTGGATTGTCGGAATCTTTGGAGATCAAGTGGAGAGGCCGAATACACCTACAAAAGCTTGATTATCTCGGACTCCCATTTCGCTGCAATCTCTGCCGGGAAACTGGCCACCTTAGACGCTCATGTCCTGGTAAGTTACCTTTTGTCCCCTCTGAAGATTCGGATCTACACCTAAATCCTCCTGCATATATGGAGGCGGATCCCTCCCTTGCTTATCTGGACTCGCCCTCACAACCGCTCTCTCCTCCACCTCCAGGACTGACTGACCCCTCACTGTCCAAGCTGAACTTGTTATTCCTAGCTTTGTATAAGTCCCTCTCGATCGCTGAGAAGGAACTTACTAGTGGCTTCCCTTGGCTCTCATCCTCCCACTCTGCAAAAAACCCTAACCCGAGAATTGGTAAGATAAACTCTCCCGATCCTCCCCCGACTGACGTTCCCTCCGTTTTCCCCATGCCTCTGATTCATACACCCTCCCCTCTCTCCTCTTCCCTGAACGTGCTACACCTTCCTCCCTCCCCCCCTGCTGAACCGGATACTACCTCGTCGATGCTTCCTGGTTATAGTCAGCCCGTTGATGAAGGCTCGAAGTTATTGGCGGCGTTAAACTCCTCGTTCCCTGCTGCTGACCCTCCTGATAATTTCACACATCTCCCAGTTTACCGGGGGAAAGAGCTCATCAACTCAGCTAGTGGGGAGGGTTCTACCTCTACTCGACCCACTGAATCTGCGCAGAAGACTTTTGCTTGGTCAAGAGGCATTGGCGTGGAGCTTTCACCACTCCAGACGCGAAGCACCAGAAAGAAAAAGAAGAAATTGAACTCCACACAAGATCCTACTGTCATCCCCTCACAGGACAGAAAGGCCCTTAGAGCAATGAAGGCCTTGGCACGATCAAAGTAATGATTGTGCTCTCACTTAATATTTGGGGGATTGGAGGCCCCCTCAAGACGGCTTCCTTCCGACGACTACTGGAATCCACAAAGCCTGACGTTATTTTTCTTCAAGAGACCCTTACGGTGGAGCATAAAGCGAGAGATCTCCTGCATCAATTTCGAACAACTTGGGTTTCTGCGGCTGTTAGCTCTCTTGGCAACTTCGGTGGATTGCTGATGGCTTGGAATCCAGATTTATTTGAGCTTCGTCCTTACCTGACCAGGGGAGGTATTCTGCTTATTGGTCGCTCGCTAGCAACAAATTAGGAGTTGGCTTTCCTTAATGTCTATGGTCCTTGCTCAGACAAACTGTTGTTCTGGACACACCTTTCAAAGAGTGGACTTCTCTCGATTCCTAATCTCATTTTGGGAGGTGACCTTAACATTGTCCTCTCGGCTGAAGAACATTGGGGAGGATCTTTTTTTCCGGGACCCGCTGAAGCTTCCTACAAAGAGATATTTGACTCAAATAATCTCATAGATGTTCAGCCGATCCGACTGTCTCCCACCTGGCGTAATGGACGTGATAGTTCTGATGCTATTGTTAGACGCTTGGATCGCTTCATTGTGGCCGATAGCCTCCTATCTTCTTCTGTTGCACCGTCTTCGTGGGTGGCATTTCCTTTTTTATCTGATCACGCCCTTGTTCTTCTCCAGTTGCTGCCTTCTGTACACCAACCGACTCCTTTCAAATTCAATCATCGTTGGTTAGCCACTGACAGTTACTCGGACCTTGTCCTCTCTGTCTGGAATGACCTCCGATTTCTTGCTGAGGTAAACCCACAGATCTGCCTGGTTTGGAAGTTAAAAGTCCTCAAGTCTAGAACGATAGGGTGGTATAAGGAAAAGAAAAAAGTAGAGGGGGCCCGCCTACAGCTGCTGGAGACGCAGATCACTTCTCTCCTATTCATTTCTACTATCTCGGCCTTGTCTGAGGGGGAGACTGTCAACCTTCGACAGCTCGAATCACACAGAGCATCCTTACTTCGTGAAGAGGAGTTTAGCTGGAGACTGCACAGCCGCGCAACTTGGCTCAAGTGTGGAGATTCAAATTCTGGCTTCTTTCACAAGGTTGCTAGTTTTAATAGGAATAAAAAATCCATCTGGTCTATTGAAAGTGCGGGAGCTGGTTTAATTCGTGGGCAGAAAGAACTTTTGGCTGAGGCAGCCTCTCATTTTTCTCTATTGTACAAAGCTTCAAACAACCTTAACCTCCGGGAGAAGGTATCTACAGCTAGTCTGTTCCCTCGTTTGGTTACTGATGAGAAAGCCAGAGTTCTTTTCAAGCCTGTCACTCTCTCTGAACTCAAAGATATCCTGATACATTTTAAAAAAGAGCGGAGTCTGGGGCCAGATGGCTGGACCACAGAATTTTTCCTATTCTTTTTTTACCTCGTTGGTGTGGATCTTCTTCGGATGGTTGAGGACTCTCGTCTCAAGGGAAAGATTGCTGGTGGCCTAAACTCTACTTTCTTGGTCCTAATTCCGAAAGAAAACCACCCGATCTCCTTTAATGACTTTCGACCGATTGCCCTGTGTAACCTTATCTATAAGGTCATTGCAAAAGTCATCTCAAATCGCATCAAGCCCTATCTAGGGA
>JASDQU010735693.1:35069-58082 GCA_032191745.1 Picea mariana
CCTTCTTTTACATATTTAACTTGTAATGGCTCCAATTCAGTAATACCTCTGTTGTAGCCATTTATTGGGCAGCTGATTAGGTTCATATTTTCCTTTTTTTATGTTGTGAGCAAAACAAGACCTGTAGCTTGATTTTTTCTGCCTAGATTACAATTTATATATATCCATGTTGTCTTTCGAAGTTATTTTTTCATTCCTCTATTGAAATGAAGATTAGAATTATCAAAATTAGATACCTAACTCTTTATTTCATTCTTCTTCATATCTTATCCTCTATCCATCTTATTTATTAAATCAATTAGGAAAACAAGGTCATGCTTCATTTCTGATCTATACATGAGTGAAGGGCATGTTTCAGACCTAGTTCTAGAAGCCTCCTATGACTGATCAATCAACATAATTTATTACATTTAAAATGTGCTAAGTCTTGGCTCTATTACAGCCTATAACCAACTCTTGCGACAACAGGTGTCATCACAAAGAAAAAACACAGACATTCTATAGCACCATGGCACTGCAAAATCGTCTATATAGTATGTTCTGCAATTTCACTACCTAATATGCGACAAAATATCATAGATGAACTACATAGTGGTGCTACCGATTTTGCAGAATGCTACGAAATATCCCAGCTGAACTCAACAATGGCGCTACCGAATCTATAGGAACATTTCATAGATGGAGATACCAAATCCGCAGAGGCTATTTGAGGTGTGGTGCTACCAAATACACGGAGGCTATTTGAGGTGTGGCATTACCGAATCCGCAAAAGCTATTTCGGAAGGGGTGCTATGGAATTACACATAGTCATTACACAGAATTAGTGCTACGGAAACTACAGGTCTATTTTGGAGGAGGCGCTACGAAATATGTAGATTCTTTTTACAGAGGGAGCTACAAAACTGGCTACCCAATCCGATTTGAATGCGCTACGAATTAGCACCTGCAACCAAGGGATTCGAATTCATGACTCCTTTGGATGGTTGATGATGTGGAGAGAAGAGAGGATCATAAGTGGCAACATGGAGGCAACATACAACCCCTATAGGACACTTGGAAATGAAAAGGAATGTGCCTAAATGGAGACATGGCGTTTGATTCTTGTTGGAGTGGTTTCCAACATGGTTCCTATTTTGTATCAGTTTGTTAAGAGTTGTTAGAACAAGTGTTAGAATGATAGTTGTTATAGAGAATTCTAGGGGAGGGAGGCCATCTCGCACCTCTAGTTGTTGCCTTTCCTTTTTTGGTTATAAATACATATTCTAAATGGTTAGATAGGTTCGAATGTTTGATTTGGGCTCCCTAATTGTAATATTTTTGACTAAGTAGACTGTTCTCTGGTTATGTATTAGACTTGAGAATTTTTTATTAATAGAAGTCGGTTTCTCTTTATATCATCTTGTTTCCTCTTATGCTAAAGTATTCATTATTGGATGATACAAATGAGGTTGTTATGGTTGTGTTATGATGAATGTTTGATTATAATACTGCTATGATGTTCTTCAGTGTTCTTTAACTTTGAATTCAAGAATTTCTTGTGTTTGAGTTTTTCCTCCTTAGGCTGCTTGAAGACCTGATGTCAATAGAAGACCTTTACACCTCCCTCATTAAGTCTTCCTCCTATTCAATTTAACTCCCATTCACTAACTAAAGATAATCAAGACCTCATTTGATTATGCATGCTAGCCCAGATTTCTGAGTTAAAACATTATTTTTTTGAGTCTTGTCCATTTGACCTTTAAACACTCATTTACATTTACACATACTTTGATGGGTACTAGGTTTATCCTCTTTGAAATCTGAGGGTGATTCTTAGTGCTAACATTATTGGTGTCGTTTCCAGGGAATGAATTGAAGACATTTCCTTGGGATTGAATGACAAATCATATTGATTCTAAAGGTGCATTAGAATTCAATACATTAAAGATTGCAGCTTGCACATGGCGACTCCATTGTTTTAGTTGTGGCTGCCAAAGGAAGACACACGAGGTCAACTCCACAACTACCTTCGACTACACCTAAAGCTGACCTAGAGAAGATAATAAAGAAGGGAAAATATTCTCAAGAGAGTTTTTCTGCTGCTGTATCAGGTACTTCTGGTCAGTTGCCTGATTCCATTCTTAATACATCGATCGTTATATCAAGTATTCCTCCTTTACCTTCTGTTGAAGTTTCTAGAAATTTGGATTTTCAAAGATTTCTTGTCAAATACTCCTCTTTTAACCCAAAATTGAAAGAAGAAAATTTTGAAATACTTTCCTCTATTGATATTATAAAGTGGTTCAGACTTGAGAGTCTTGAAGATTTCCCTACTTTGGGTTTTCCAACTCCCCCTCCTATCAAAGTTACTAAGACTAAAAATGAGGAAACCTCTTCTCCCTTGCACCCTATTTCATTTTTCCCAAAGTCTAAAACTCATCCTGTGAAAACTGAAATCCCTCCTTCCTACATTCCTTTTTCTCCTAAGCTACACAAAGTCAAATCTCCATCTCCTCCTTGATCTCCTAGAATTCATAATCCAATGGCAAGTGCTAATGCTCCTAGAAATAGGATGGATTCCATAGTGGTTTCTAGGTATGCCCCTCTTATCTTACCTCAACCTATGAATTCCCTGCCTGTTGTAGACTACCTTAAGTACATGCCCAAGTTCACAGGGGAGGAAGACATAACTATTGAAGAACAACTTGCTGCCTTTTATAGTTATGTAGACAATCTTAAAATTGAAAATGAAGATGTATGGATGAGAGTCTTTGTACAGAGCCTTGATGGTGAGGCTAGGAAATGGTTTAGGGGTTTGACTCCTGGATCTATTGCTGGGATTGAAGCTTTAGATGATGCTTTCTTGAGACAGTGGGGGGATAAAAAAGATTTTCTTATTATATCACAAAATTTGGATCCCTTAAGAGGAAAGAGGGAGAATTTGTTTTAGACTTCTCAAAAAGATTTAATTAAATGTACAACATGATTCCTGCTGAAATAAAGCCTATAGAAACCTATGCCAAGATCACCTATGATAGTGCTTTTGACCCTGAGTTTTGTCTTCTACTGAGTGAAAGAATATCTACCTCCTTAGCTCATATGCAAGATGCAGCCTTAGAAGTAGAATCTAACATAGTGGCAACTGAAAAACTTAGGGGAAAATATGATAGAGATAAGAGAAAAAGTAGAGCTAAATCCTCAACCTCTGATTCCTCTATTGTCCATCCTCAAGTTGATGAACTTACAAAATTGGTAAAATCGCTTTCTGTTGAAATGGAGAAGTTAAAACTTGAAGGAAAATAGACCTATAGGAACACATAGAATGTTGATAATAGAGGTAATTTCAGAAGACCAAATAATGCCCCTCAGGTCCTCCAAAGAGATCCAAGAAATAGAGATAGGGATGATAAAAAATTCCAAGCCCCTCTACAAAAAAACCTTGTTGCTGATGAAGAAGGAGAGGATGAAGAAATTGATCCTGAAATCCATTGCCTTGGTGACACCTCTTCATCCCCTCATTTGACCCAATCTGCATATAAAGAGTCTCTCATGGATAGTCAATTAAATGAATTGAGTAAAGGATAAAAAAAAATGACAATCCTAATAGATACAACCCGAGGTCCAAAAAGAAAGAGGGAAAGACTGACACTTCTAATCAGCCCACTAAAACAAAAAAATTTGCTAAGCTTGTGGTAGTTGGTAGCAAAGAAAAATATGCACAAAGCTCTCAAGCATTGGTTACAAATCCTACCCTAGAAGTTAAGGAGATTCTGAAATCTCCATCTTCCTTCAACTTTGAAAGTGAGATTCAAAAAATCAAAATCCCTGTACCTTTTTTGGAGCTGATAAAAAATGATGAATTCAAAATATATCTTTCCAAAATGCTAGATCCCAAACCTTCCTCCAATTCCACTGATTCAGTCAACCTTCAAAATGAAAATCCAACAGTCATCCTAGGACCTTTGATAGAAGATAGAGATGATTCATCCCCTCCTTTCTATACATCATTGAACATTCATGATAAATTGTTGCACAACTGCTTGATGGACTCAAGGGCATATCACAATCTCATGCCAAAAACAATCATGGATGAGCTTGGGTTGGAAATTACAAAAACATGCCATGACTTATACTCTTTTGACTCTAGGAAAGTGAAGTGCCTTGGGGTTATCAAATATCTTGTTGTGACCTTGGTCTAGTATCCCATGAAAAGTGTGGTCATGGATATTGTGGTGGTTGATGTCCCCCCCTAAGTTTGGTATGCTCTTTTCAAGATCTTGGATAAAAATACTAGGGGGAACCTTGCAGATGGACCTTACATATGCCACCATTCCCGTGTTTGGGGGAGAACATAGAAGGCTTTACAGGGAGGCTCAATTAGCCTACATCATCAGTGATGAAGAAAACCCCACCAACCATCATATTTTTTCACTTGATACTGATTTAGGATCCAGTATATTGCAGCTCACTGATGATCCTCAAGCTCCTCTTGAAATCAGAAAACAGTCCATTACCTTTTGTGAAAATTCTCCTCCAAATACCTTTGTTTTGAAGATGTTTTTTTATGGAGCCTCTTCTAAGGAAGGTGTTGGTGCTGGAGTAGTCTTTGTTTCCCCTACTCAAGAGATCATATCTTTGTCCTATAAGCTCGAATTTGAAACTATAAACAATGTGGAAAAATATGACGCTCTTGTTTTGGGTTTGAGGGCTGCCAAACACATGGGGATTGAAGAGCTAGCAATGTTTGGAGATGTTGAATTAATTGTCCATCAAATCATAAATCTGTATCAAGATAAACACCCCAGGCTAAGGACTTATAGAAATGAAGTTTGGGATCTTGTTGACAGTTTCTTCTTAGCTTTTAATATCTCATTTGTTCCAAGAGAGGAGAACACCATGGAAGATTCTTTGTCTATTTCAACAAGTAATTTCAGAGTCCCTTTTCCACCTAAACTCAAATATGATGTAGAAGTAAAGTATAGACCCTCTATACCTAACAATGTCAAACATTGGAAGGTTTTTGAGGATGATCTTGAGATTAAAATATTTCTTGATACTGTGGATGAGTTTTCTACCTTACATATTGATCAAGATCATGATACTGAAAATATCCCTCATATTGATGTTTTTCTAAATAAAATTTCTAACCATCATATTGTTCAGTTGCCTAGTAACCATATTCCAAAAGGACTAGTTCCTTTAGAGATATTGTTCGACATAAATGATGTTGTTGTGAAGGTTAAAGGTTTAACTGAAAATGCTGATGTAACTAAATATAATGTGCGTATAGAGGAGGATCCAAAATATGTCAAGTTGTCTAGCATCTTGTCAAAGGAACAAAGGGATGACTATGTTAAGTTGTTAAAAGAGATTGCTGATTTGTTTTCATGGACATATGAAGATCTGAGAACATACGACACAAACATCATTGAACATAAGATCTCTTTGAAAGAAGAGAACACGCCATTTAGGAAGAAACTTAGACAAATAAATCCTATGATGTTGCCTATTATGGAAAAAGAGGTAAAAAATATTTTGGATTCCAAGATTATCATTCCTTTGAGATACTCTGAATGGGTGGCTAACTTGGTCCCAGTGAGAAAGAAAAATGGGGAAATCAGACTTTGTGTTGATTTCATAAATTTGAATAGAATCTCTAAGAAAGATAATTATCCCTTACCAAAGATGGAGCACATATTGCAGAGGGTGACAGGTTCATCTAGGATGCCTATTATTGATGGCTTTTTTGGCTACAATCAGATCTTTGTCTTGCCTGAAGATAGAGAGAAGACAACATTCACTACTCCTTGGGGAACATTCATGTATGAGAAAATTCCCTTCGGAGTGATGAATGCAGAAGCGACCTTTTAGCGAGCCATGGACATTCCCTTTATTGGGGAGAAGGACAAGTTTTTAGTCATCTTTTTATATGACATTACAGTGTTCTCACTGTTAGCGATAAAAAACGCACTGGCATTTTTTAAAGAACGATGCCTAATTTTGTAGGGAAAATTTTGATAACTTCCTAAGCTCAAAATACAGATATGAAAGCACCATTGGAAATCTTAGGATTTGTAGATGTCGATCGACTATTTAAGCATGAAAAATGGACTCTCCATGACTGAGAAATTTGATTTTGAAAACATATGCGCTTTCACCAGCGTAGAAGGCAGAATTATAACTAGTAGCTGGTGAAAGCTCCGCCTTTCACCAGCTAAGGAGCAGATTTTCGGGTAAATTAGCTGGTGAAAGCCTGTCACGACCAAAATAGCCAAATTTTCACCCAGATTAGGATTTTTTGGGTTTGAATGGTTTGAAATCTTCTTCAATAAGCTAGTTATGAATTATCAAATCAAAATCTGAAGGCCATTCTTGGAGATGAAAGTCAAAAGGGAATTTTTGACTAGATTTGGTGATTTTCAAGGGCAAAATGATAGGAATTTTTGGCACACATCATCAAATTCGAATTCCACTTTCAAAGGAACAGATCAAAGAGCCTTGGAAGGCTAAGCTACACTTCATCAACTTTCAACCAATGTTTGAAGACCAAAAGATAGAGGTTGACCTCATCTTGAGGATCTCTCCTTATCTTTTGTAAATCAGTTTTGACTTTCTATTTTTAGAATATTAGATCCATTGTTTTAGGATCTGAAACTGATTGTAAAAGGCTATAAATGCCCATCTTTTCTAAGAGTCAGGGGGTTCAATTTTGGATACTTTTTTGGCTATTGTACTAAGACACTTATTTTTCAATACAGAATCAGTCTTCTTTTGTTGTTAATGACAGATTTCTTCATCTATTCCATGTTCTGTACTTTATTTCAGTTTATCTCAGCTATTAAGAACTGTCATATTCTTAATTAGCTCATAAAATTGAACTAAAGGAATTCTTGTTGGCTTTTATGATCCTACACACTGCTGTACTTGATTATCTAGATTAGTTTTCTCCATACCTTTTGATATTACTCTGTCTGTTCATTGATTCCTAAAAGCACTGTTTCATTCGATTACATTATGAGTTGTCTTCTAATTAGTTAATCTATATTATCCCATTGATCCACACTTTAATTATTCATGATTTATTAAGTTACCAAGCATCCTTAGCCTACAACCCTAAGGAGTTTCTTGGATCGATAACAAATTGGCGTCGTTGTCGGGGAGAGGAGATTGAAGCTCAGCTTCCTTGGGAGACGACATAGATCCATCTTTGATGATAGACAAAGCCTGGACATTATTTCGGTTGTAATCATCTATATGGCGACTCCATGAAGGACAAATTTGGTGACGACTCCACTAGTATATAAGTGAATCAGATCTTAGCAAAGAGGTATGCGTTCTGCAATTTCTCAAGTATTTTTGGTTACCCTTATCCAGTACCTACTAGAGATGAATGGGAACGTAGTATCCCCGGATTTTGTGGAGAGAAGTGGGAAGTACCAGATGAACATTTGTTGGATTTCCATGACTTTATTGACCGGCTTGAAATTATACATGAGGATGTTCAAATTAAGCTGTTCAAATTTTCATTAGAAGGGATTGCTCTTGACTGGTGTCGGTCTCTTCCAAGTGCAAGTGTCTGCTCTTTGGCTGATTTTCATGCTGCCTTCCATGTGTTTTGTAAAGACCATTTTTCAAATGACCTTCTCTATCCTGAATGCTATCATGATTTTAATTTGTTGAATAAGAAATCAGATACTTATGTGAAATATGCTACAGCAGGAGATGTTTCTCATCATGACCAAGATATTGATGATCTATAGGATGATGGCCATAGTATAGATGTTTTAAATAGTACACCAAATACATCCGCTATCTTAGATTTTTATCAAGATCATATTGCCTCTTTTGAAAACTTAAAAAGTGAAGAGCAAATTGACAAGACAACAAGTGATAGTTTCAGATATGCAGAGGATCATGAGGGCAGCCTACAGTTTCAAGATTTGCAGAGACTGGAAATTTGCAGCAGACATGAAGAGGGTGAAGAAGAGCAAAAAGAATTAGATCAGCAGTACATCATGCATGTTTCTTTGATTGAAGTTGAGCAGTTTACAGTTGACATGGAGATCAGTGAAGCCATCGACAACAGCATGTCAATCTTCAGTTGGAACAATTTCTTAAAGAGGTATTCCTTGACGTTTTTAATGACCCTATCGCTGATTATTTAGAATTTATGAACAACATAAATGTCAAAATATTTCCTTCAGAAGAAGGATGGTTCTGTGATCCTTTTAAAATGCATTTCTGCATTCTAGGCATTCCTTTATTTTTTGGGTCCATATCAAGGAGGTTATCAGCAAATCATTCCCTGACATGGCTTCATTGGAAGCATGACTTCACTTAATAAGAGCCAGTACTGTTGGTTTAGATGTAGGAGTAGACAGAAAAATAAGCTCATCCTACAAGCATGTAGATCTCTTTCAGTTATTGTTGAATAAGAAGAAACACATTGAGTTTTTGATGGAATCATAGTTTTGGAGGTGAAAGTTCATTTGGACTAAGGCAGAGCTTTCATCAGCGCATAGGACAATTTTACAACCAATTAGTTGGTGAAAGGCAGCGCTTTCACCAGCTAACCAGCGAATCATAAGGCGAGTTAGCTAGTGAAAGCAAAAAAAGCATTGTTGAAAAGGGACGATCAAAGTCAGTTGTTCCTCCAAAAGTGGTTGTGCTGGGGTGCATGGCAGAACGTTTGAAATAAAAAATAATTGAATCAGACAATATGGTTGATGTTATTTGTGGGCCTAATACTTACAGGGACTTGCCTCGCTTGCTAGAAGTTGTAGATTATGGTCAAAAGGGAGTTAATACACTTATGTCCCTTGAAGAAACATATGTTGATATCAGTCCAGTAAGAATTTCTTGCAATTCAGTTACAACATTTGCCTCCATAATGCGTCGCTGTAACAATATGTGTTCATTCTGCATTGTACCTTTCACGCAGGGGAGAGAGAGGTCACGACTAGTAGATTCCATTGTGAGAGAGATTTGGGAGCAAGGTATGAAAGAAGTAATTCTTCTTGGTCAGAACGCGAACATTTATAATGATATCTCTATCCTTGATGGGAATGATGCATTTCCTACAGGGAACAATTGGGCTCTTAGTCAAGGCTTTTCCAGCATAAGCAAGATCGATGGAACATCTGTAGAAGCATTCATTTACCATCACAAAGTGGGAGTGGGGAAGCCTTTCGCAACTTGAAAGATGCCAATTTAAAGAAGCATGGTGCAGCTTCAGCAGAACCCACCACTGGAACTCCAGTATTTTCTTGAGGAGGCTTCTCTTTAGGGGCAGATGATATTTCCAAACCACAATTCAACAAGCTTCTGAAATAGGTCACATCTCATCTTTCATCCATCCCAAAACTCTTTATGCAAGATGGGGCTTTAGGTTCATCTCCAAAGAGTGATGTGAAAGTGTGATGTGTATAAGTCCAACTGCATGGGAGTATGTTGGGCTTGGGCCAAATGAAAATGGTGGGTTTATTGCAGTAGACTATGAACAATCAACCTTAATCCTATGTGAAAAATCTTTCTCGGATACTTCTACTTTGAAGGGAGCACTAAAAGCTACAGCTGCACCAGCAATATCTGCACACAGTTCCCTTCCCCTACTTGCTTGGATTCTTGCACATGAAGAATCCATAGTTTTGTTATTTGCATCAAAAAAGACAGTTCAGAGTTTCCCAGCTCTGCAGAAAGTCTTGGTTTCAAATGGGGCAGGTGTTGCTTTAGGTCCTGATGGAGTAGAAACAATTTTTAAAAGTTCTAAAGCACCAAACCTTTTCAAATTTCCATCTTTGATAATCATGCTTGCTGCTGACAGTTTAGGAGTTATTCCTTCTATATCTAAACTCACACCGGGTCAAGCTGCCTATCACTTTTTGGCTGGCTACCAAAATGGAAACTTTGTGCCTGCATATGAGTCAGGTCCAATGTCTCTCGATCCTGTCGTAGTTGCCAAGGAGCTTTCCTCTCAGTTAACAAAAAGTAATATTTATTCCTTTCTAGCCAATGTTAATGTGGGGGAGAAGCATCTAACAGGTGAGGAGATCTTGAAATTGGTGAAACAACACTTACAGAGAAGTTGCCATCAAGTAAAGGATAGAAGCCATCTAAAACTGCAGTGGATGATTTGAAGGCCAAATACACAAATTTCATGTCAGGGAGGTTTCCCGATCTGCCAGAGGAAATTTCATTTTAATAATACAACTGTTCTTGAAAGAATGCGGCGGGGTTATACACAAGAATATGGATGCAGGAATTGGCTCTGTTTCCAGACTGGCTAGAGAAAAATGGATTCATTATTTTATATGCAAAGTACAATAGATATTCTGAAAGATTCTAGTAACCATTACTGAATTCAACAACCTTTGGGCTTTCCTGCCGGATGCTTTCTTCAACTGTTTCATGTCGTTCAAAGGAGTATGATATTGCAGATGGTTTCTTTTCATTGAGTGTTGAAATAACCACATTCAATTCTTTGAGCGGGTCTTCCAGGTGATCTATTAGAATTTTTGAGATGTCTACAGGAGTCATCTCGGCTCCTCCAGACATTCTCTCTTCTACCATGGAAAAGAGAGGATGCTCTTCGACCTGCAAATAGTTGAAAGCAAGACGTTTGAATGCATGGAAAGCATAGAAGGAGAGGTGTATGTGCATGTCCATCTTGCCAGATCTCAAGAGTGCAAGGTCAACCCTATCTTTGTGGTTAGTTGTGAAGGTAATTATTCATTCCTCTCCGCAGCACGACCACGGCTCGTCAGAGAAGTTAAGAATACCTGAAAGCGTAACTCGGCTTCCTCTTTTCTCTTCAGCAACAAGTTTCGAAGGCTTGGAAAGCCTGTTGGTCAAGTCCATCGAGCAGTCGATATCCTCGATAACAAATTGGCGTCGTAAATCTCTCATCCAGACGCGCTATCATAGCTTCAAATCCATTCAAGGTGGCTAAGGATAGTTGAAACTCTAGCTTGACAAGCAAACTCATCATATAGCTCATGGAATCGGTCTTCAAGTGCCACGATTCGGGGGACGAGAATATCGAGCTCATGGTTGACTGGATATAAATTGAAAACTGCCATCAATATTGGATTCACATGCAATTTGCTGAGTGGTGCCTCGCCTGTCGTGAAAGACTGGAGACCATAACCTTTTCTACAACTTCTTTTAAATAAATGATGTTGAAGATTTCAGCCTCTGCCATAACTTCTCACTTGAAAAGGGGAACGGAGAAGGCCTAAAATAAATTGAGAACGTTTCTGATCTGTCCTTCTCTGTGAATGGAATAACAGAGAAACCACCTCTTCTGGTCTTCGAAGTTTTCTGATATTGATGTATAACGTGTTACCCATTGATCTCTGCAACATAGATGGCAGGTGCCCTATGAATAAAATGTCAGTGCACAGAGACGTGAGCGTGATGCTTGATTTGCCCAATTCAATTATCTTCTTCGAAATTTAGATATTCAAAGTACCATTGGTGCCAGGGCATGAAATTGTTGGAATTGTGAAAGAAGTTGGCATCAATGTGGTATGTTTTAAGGTTGGCGATCATGTTGGAGTAGGTGCATATGTCAGTTCCTGTCAGCAATGTGAATATTGTAACGAAATGAAGGAAATCTACTGTGAAAAAGGGCATGTGTTAACCTTTAATGGTATCGATGTAGATGGTACAGTAACTAAAGGAGGATATTTTAGTCACATTGTTGTTCACCAAAGGTACTGCTATAAGATACCAGACAATCTACCACTGGCTTCAGCTGCACCTTTGCTCTGTGCAGGAATTACTGTTTACAGCCCTATGATTCATTATCACATGAATCATGCAGGCAAGACTCTCGGAGTAATTGGGTTAGGAGGTATTGGTCATATGGCAATAAAATTTGGAAAGGATTTTGGACTGAATGTAACAATTCTTAGCACATATGCATCAAAGAAGGATGAAGCATTGAACATTCTTGGAGCGGATAAATTTATTGTGTCATTTGATAAAGAGTAGATAGAAGCTTCATCAAAGACCCTAGATTTCATCATTGACACAGCTTCAGGGGACCACCCAATTGATCTTTATATGCCACTTTTCAAGACTGCAGGAGTGTTTGTCATTGTAGGTTATCCCAGTGATATAAAAACAACAAAAGCAGGCAGATTAATCTGGATGAGCTTCATCAAATCTGCCAGGAGTTTGGTATTGTTGAGATTGAGGAAATGATCAAAGAAGATTGATCAAGAAATTCCCATATGCCCTAGCAAGAAGACCCTTCTTGCACTGCTATCAATTTCCTGCCATAGATAACAAATGTTGTGCATTTGGATTCCCTTTGCATGCTCTGCAGCTGTGGTGTCATTGCTTAAGTTATTTCGATATCTCTAATTTGTTTTTTCCTCGCTTACTTAGCATATCAATTCTTGAATCAAGCATTCCAGGTCACCTGAGGTTCAAACATCAAGTCTCGACAACACTTTATCGAGCAGCTGCTGAAGGATCTAACACTCTATGCACTATCATTGTTGCTCTGCATTATTTTCTTCTCAAAGATAAAATAGAACTTTCACCAGCGTAGAAGGAAGAATTATAACCAGTTAGCTGATGAAAGGCAGAGCTTTCACCAGCTAACTAGCAAATCTTAAGGTGAAATAGTTGGTGAAACCTGAGACTGGCCAGCGAATGTGTATTTTTGCCCAGATTGAAGTTTTTCTCAACCAAACATCCTGAAAATAGTTTCTAAAGATGCATATTGAATTTACACATCAAATCAAGATCCGGATTTGATAAAAAGGATGTTTGAAGAGGTGCCAAAGTCATATTAGACACCTATTTTGGGGTACATAATTAGTTGTTTTTTCAATTCTATCATGATCAAAGTACATTTGCGAGCCTTGGAAGGCTATCTGCACATATCAGAAAATCTAAAAATTCTTTGTATCTGAAGTTGTTGTTATATTGATACACGATCCAAAAAAGGTTCACAAAGACGTGGTTGCAACCGGCAACACCCTCCGTTGGTGGCTTCACAGCCTGAGTTTTTATTATTATTGTAGACTTATATGTGGCTTCTTTATGATCATTCACACAATCCAATGGATCTTTGGTTTACTGTAGTCCTTGATCCTACTTCTATACCTTATGAAAATGCTAGTGGTGGTGCAGCTTGGTTTCCTCATTATGTTTCTGGAAGGCTGAAATATGCAATTGGTGAAAATCCTCATTTCTCTCCTAATCATGGAAGATAGTCATGGTGGATGTGCCTGTTGCCCTCATACTGAGAATTGGAAGCGCTGTAAATAGAGAGAGGAGCTTCGTCTAGCAAACCCTGACGTCTTTGTACTCTTGCAGGTAATCGAGATTCATCAAGTTTTGATTTTTGGGTAAGTTTCTGTTTTCGGTGGTTTAGGCGAGCCTGTGTGTGTGCTCATTAACCACCGAAAAGGATGAATGACTCCATGGACCAATGCTAAAGGCACAAGTTCTGCTAGGTTCTTGGACACCTCACAGGGAGGTATCCATCCCAGTTGGAGCCAGATGTTAGCAATCAAAAACGCACTGGCATTTTTGAAAGAACGATGCCTAATATTGTAGGGAAAATTTTGATAGCTTCCCAAGCTCCAAATGCAGATCTGAAAGCACCATTGGAAAGATTAGGATTTTTAGATATCGATCGACTATTTAAGCATGCAAAATGGACTCTCCATGATTGAGAAATTTGATTTTGAAAAAATCTGCGCTTTCACCAGCGCAGAAGGCAGAATTATAACTAGTTAGCTGGTGAAAGCTCCACCTTTCACCAGCTAAGGAGCAGATTTTCAGGTAAATTAGCTGGTGAAATCCTGTCACAGCCAAAATAGCCAAATTTTCGCCCAGATCATGATTTTTTGGGTTTTAATGGTTTGAAATCTTCTTTAATAAGCTGGTTATGAATTATCAAATCAAAATCTGAAGGCCATTCTTGGAGATGAAAGTCAAAAGGGAATTTTTTACTAGATTTGGTGATTTTCAAGGGTAAAATGATAGGAATTTTTGGCACAGATCATCAAATTTGAATTCCACTTTCAAAGGAACAGATCAAAGAGCCTTGGAAGCCTAAGCTACACTTCATGAACTTTCAACCAATGTTTGAAGACCAAAAGATGGAGGTTGACCTCATCTTGAGGATCTCTCCTTATCTTTTGTAAATCAATTTTGACTTTCTATTTTTAGAATATCAGATTTATTGTTTTAGGATCTGAAACTGATTGTAAAAGGCTATAAATGCCTAGCTTTTCTAAGAGTCAGGGGGTTCAATTTTGGATACTTTTTTGGCTATTGTACTAAGACACTTATTTTTCAATACAGAATCAGTCTTCTTTTGTTGTTAATGACAGATTTCTTCATATATTCCATGTTATGTACTTTATTTCAGTTTAGCTCAGCTATTAAGAACTATCATCTTCTTAATTAGCTCATAAACTTGAACTAAAGGAATTCTTGCTGGCTTGTATGATCCTACACACTGTTGTACTTGATTATCTAGATCAGTTTTCTCCATACCTTTTGATATTACTCTGTCTGTTCATTGATTCCTAAAAGCACTGTTTCATTCGATTGCATTGTGAGTTGTCTTCTCATTAGTTAATCTCTATTATCCCATTGATCCACACTTTCATTATTCATGATTTATTAATTTACCAAGCATCCTTAGCCTACAACCCTAAGGAGTTTCTTGGATCGATAACACTCACAATCTGATAAAGAACATTATCATCATTTGAAAAAGGTCTTCTTGAAGTGCAGAAAGTTTGGTCTCTCTCTCAATCCTAAAAAGTCATAGTTTGCTATGAAGGAGGGGAAATTATCAGGGAACATTGTATCAGCTTAAGGGGTAAGAATTGATTCAAGCATAGTAGAAGCCATCCAAACCTTGTCTCTCCCTAGATCCAAGAAATAAGTTCAATATTTCTTGGGGAAAATCAATTTTTTAAGAAGGTTAATTTCAAATTTTGTTGAATTTCTAAAGTACATTACAACCATGCTAAGGAAAGGAAATGAAGTCAAATGGACTATTGAGTCTCAAAATTCTTTTGATAAAATAAAAAAGGCTTTGAATGAAGCACCTATGGTCATCATCCCTAACTACTCCAAGGATTTTCTAATATTTTATTTTGATTCATTTCACATAGTAGTTGTTGTTTTATTGCAGAAAAATGTAGAAGGGTTAGAGCAGCCTATTTCCTTTTTCAGTAGGGCATTGAGGGATGCAGAAATAAAATATGACATCATTGAAAAGAAGGCTTATGCTTTGGTCAAATCCCTCAAGGATTTTAGAGTATATGTGTTGCATTCAAAAGTTGGTGCATATGTCCCTTCAGCATCAATGAAAGAAACACTTATCCAGCCTGACATAGATGGCAGGAGGAGCAAATGGATTGCCAAAATTCTAGAATTTGATCTTGAAATAAAGTCCACTAAATTGGTTAAAGGACAAGGTTTAGCTAGGTTGTTGGCTGAATAAAATTGCACATCTTTGGGGGTTAAGTTCATAAATATTAGCTCAGATAATCAACAAGTTGAGTTGTCTGATAAAGGTTCTTAAGTAAGCACCCAATTGCCAGAATGCACTTGGTACAAGGACATCATATATTTTCTAGAGAAGTTGTGGCCTCTTGATGGTTTGGAAATAAACAAGGTAAGAGATTTGAAGCTCAAATCAATCAGATATTGTCTTATTGACCAAGTTTTGTATTGGAAAGATCCTCTAGGAGTGCTTTTGAGATGTCTTGATCCACAAGAGACCCAAAATGTTATGTCTGATTTTCATGACAATTTATGTGGGGGCCATCACTTCTAGAGAACCACAGCCTATAAAATCCTCAAAGCTGGGTATTTTTGGCCTGGCCTTTTTACTAACGTTTTTGCAAATATTATATCTTGTGCCAAAAGTTTTCTGGAAAGAAGCAACTCAAATATTTTCCATTGAAGCATGTGGTAGCTTCAGGACCTTTTCAACAGTGGGGCCTAGAATTCATTGGGGAAACTCATCCTGCTTCAAGTGGTCAGCATAGGTGGATTTTGACTACCACCGATTACTTAACCAAGTAAATAAAATCCATCCCCACAAGGAATTCCTCCCACAAGGTAATCATTGGTTTTCTTGAGGATATCATGTCAAGATTTGGTTGTCTGAGAAAAAGTGTTACTGATAATGTTGCATCTTTCAAGGCTGAACCATTGATCAAGTTTTGTGAATAGTATGGGATTACATTGGTTCATTCTACTCCTTACTACCCCCAAGGAATGGATTGGCAGAATCCTCTAACAAGAGCCTTATAAAGATCATCAAGATATTGTTAGAAGACAACAAGAAAGCATGGGATTCAAAGCTAAAATTTGCTTTGTGGGTTGATAGAGTTACAAAAAAGAGATCACTTGGTGTCTCTCCTTTTCATCTTGTGTATGGAGTTGAGTTTGTCTTTCCTACTCATCTTGCCTTTCCCTTGGAAAAATTATTCCAGGACTACCAAGGAGAACCTGATGATATGGTTAGAAGAATACAATAGCTGGTAGAAGTGCAACAGACTAGGGAGAAGCTACTGAAAAAAACACAGAACCATCAACAAAAGATCAAGCAAGCCTTTGACAAGAAGGTAATCAAAGAATATTTTCAGCTAGGAGATCTAGTGCTCAAGTGGGATGCACTCAAGAAATACAAAGGTAAGCACGGTAAATTTGAGGCCTTGTGGATTGGTCCCTTCAAAATTTCTGATGTATTTTAAAATAACACTTACAAGTTGCAGAATTTAAAGGATTTCGAAGTTTTTGGTGGCTCTGTCAATGGGCACTTTTTGAAAAAGTATTTTTCTTAAGCCATGAGAGGCTTTCCATTTCATTGTAAATATCATTTTTGTTTTATTTCTGATTGAATAAGTGACCCCATAGCCCTAGGATAAGGCACTGAAAATGCTTGTTCTTGGCATCTTAGAGGGAGCATGCCATCCCCTGTGGAGCCAATGTTATCACATAAAGTTGACTTGGGTATTTTATCCCTTAGGTTTAAATTTTTTATCCTTTAGACTTTAGGTTTTCTTTATTTTTCTTTGTGTGATTTTGATGCAGGAGCATCACTCCCAAGCCAGCTACGCACCAGCCATCTCATCATCAACACACATTCAATGGGATGGAGAGAGGCGTAGCCCTCTCGTTCTTTTCAAATTTTGAATTAAATGTATTTAATGAATGTAAGGCTGGTAGAGACAAATCTGTGCCTTTGAGCAGGCTTTAGATATAAGTTGCCTTAAATAGTTGTAAGGCTGGGATCTAGATCCGATTCAGACTAGACAACAGTTAATTGTAAATTCAATGTAATTGAATAGGGTAGGTAGCTTGGAGGGAAGAGCTCGAAGAGCCCCCTCATGTAAAAGATCTTTGTATCTTGTTTTGAGTGTGTGGAAAGTTGGAAGATGAGAGAGAAGAGAAGAGAGCTAAGACTCTGTTGCAGTCCGAGCTCAAACACATTGTAAAGAGGCATTCCTGAATTAATATAAATGGAGTAGTTTTTCCTGCAATGATTATGTGTTTATGAATGAATGTCTTTATGTGTGTTGGTTTATGTTGTAAATGTATGATGTAGGTGTGCATTTGTAGGGACAGATAGATTTTCCTATCTCTTGGGTTCTTTGATTCCAGGTCTGGGTTCTTTAAGGCTTCATGCAAGAGTGCATGACAGAGTATTGTGGTCTCTGAAAGCCAGTGCATAAAGTGCACTTCTGAATTCTGCGGATTCAGACAGAGACATGCCAGGAGGGCGCACCAGAGGAAGTCATAGACTCAGAAGGAAACCTCAAGGTTACTGAACACCTTGGAGGTAAGACTATGTAGAGGAAGGAATAAAGAAGACAAAACTATTGAGGGTTTTGTAGACCTCTGCCAAGAGGGCATTGAGCGTGTGCGTTGAGGGCACGAGAAGACAAAATTTATGAGAATTCTGTGGAAGCTCTACCAGGTGGGCATTGAGAAAATGCATAGAGTGCACAGAGGATAACTCTTTCTTGAGTTCAGGAAATATAAGAGAAGTGTCACAGGAGGACCTTAACAAGGTTTCTAAACACCCTACAAGCTCAGCAAGGAGTGCTTGACCAGGAAGTTGCCAGAGGGAATTCCATCCCTTCAAGGAGAGAAAGGGACAAAGACCATTGGGGTCTAAGCAGTTGAAGCTCAAGAAGGAAAAAGACCTATGCAAGGAGTGCACCAGGCCAAAACCTGAGTAAAGTGTTGACAGACAGACAACCATCTGAAGGCTCGTCAAGCACAAGGAGTGTGCCCAGGAAGAACTTGTTTCAAGTTCTCAAGCTCGGAAGAGATAACACCTTTGTGTCCAGAGACTCTACAAGGTGTGCAGAAGTATAGAAACCCCTTGAGGTTTCAGAGAAAGAAATCTCAAGAGAAATAGTTCCTTAGTGCATAGAGCCATAGCTGCAAAGGTTGCAGAGGCAGAGAAACCTTTTGGAGGGTTCAGAGACAGAAAGCTCAGGAAGAAGAGTGCCTTTGTGCACAGAGAAATAGCTGCAAGGAGTGCAGGAAGTCAAGAAAAATTTCAAGGTTTCATAGGAGAACAAAGCTCAGGAGAGACAACATCTCAAGAACGCAGGCGAGACCCAAGGTTGCAGGGTTCGCAGAGAAAGCAAAGGCTAAGACCTTTGGAACTTTAACATCTTTCAAGGAAAAGAAATAAAGCACATGCTATGGAGGGAGCTACAGCTACCGTTGGATCTGGAGCCTGGAGGCCCGTTAGCCATTGAATCGCATCAAGTTGTGAGGGGTTTAAGCCCTTAAAGCACCCAAGAAGAGGAGTTGCTAGATCATTTTAGAGATTCGGGGTTCGACATTTCGGGAATCCTGATGAAAAGAGACCGGGGCACTTCACGGTGAAAACCCAAAAGTCATGAAACGTGACTTACCTTGGGAAAAACTTCGGCATTTCGAATACTCGAAGTTCAAAAGGTAGAGGAGGCAGAGATTTTGGTACCGAGAGTTTCAAACTCCCGGTATGGGAAATAGCGAAATGATCGGGACCGTCCATTTCAGAGGACACATGGTAGAGATACAAACCCATCGGGGTTTCGGATACCAGGAGATCGAAGGAGAAAACATTTGTCACAGAGGATTCATGAAAATGCGAATCCTGAAGTCTCGAAAGGTGCAAATGGACAAGGTTCTGGGGAAATCCTCGAAAGACTATTCCAGTATTTCGGCTACCAGAAGATGCAGGGGTAAGAGTTTGGAACTCTTGACCCACAAAATCCCAAAAGGATCTAAGTCATTGGATCAAGGAGGCTTTGAGCCATTGATCCCATTTCAATCCACGTCATTGGATCATCTCACAAATTTGGGGTTCAAGAGTTTGGAGAGAAAAGACAAAACTCTTTGTTTCACGAATTCCTGAGTTGCGAGGAGCAGGGGCAACCGTTGGATCCAGGTCACGGGAAGACCATTGGATCATAACCTTCTCGCCATATCGCGCATCAGGGGTTCGAAGGTTGGAAGAACCACTTTTTGACTGCAGAAATTGTGAAGTGTCGAGCACTGAGAGCTCGTGTGAACACGTGGCACATCCGTTAGGTGGGGACCACGTGGGTGATAGGTTGCGCAAACATACAGTGCACCGTAAAGGAGAAAGAGGATGACAGGTGGTGGACACACATCTCCTGGGAAGGGGTCAACTCATCGTCGACTCATCATGTCTCGAGGACTCACAAGAAAAGAGCACAAGTGCTCAACACTCCAACTTGTGAAGTTGTGAGTTGCGAGAAGTGCTAAAGCTAGGCCCTAGCTAGTGGTCGCTTATAGAGGTGCTAGCAAGAAAGTGGCTATACTCGTATTGCATTCTCAGGTATCGGAGGTTTGGAGTCGAGGGTCTTCGATTCAAGACTTCATGAGATCCCAAGTCATGAAAAGTGCTTGCGCTAAGGCTCGATTGTGGTCATGTGGAGGTGAAGCTTGCGCCTTGTGCATGTTTGCACAAGTGGGGTTTCCGAAGGACCCATGGATCGAATTCGTTGAAGGTTCCAGCAGGGAATTGAAGGAGCTGCTTTGGCTCGAGGAGAATTTAAGAATGATCCTATGTGGATTTTGGCCAGAGGGTCGGAGGTATGCGTCAAGTGGTATCAAAGCCTGATAATTTGTTTGTATATTTTAGGAGGAAGGTATTGAAGAAAACACTCTGATACACACCGTCAAGTGGTATCAGAGAGAGATTTTGCCTATATATTGTAGGAAAAGGAAAAAGAAGAGGAAGACAGAGTGGTGAAGCTCTGTGATGATTGTTGCAAGGTGTGTAGCAGTCAAAAGACAATCAAGAGGACTATAGGAGAGGCTAGAATCTCTCAGTTACAGAGTAACAGCAACAAGTTTGCCAGGAGGCAAACATGGACAGGAAGATGGCTACTGAAGGCCATGGACATGGTGGAAAAAATAACCCGAAGCAAATGAGTAAAGTAGAGATGGATTTGGAGCTCACTGATATAAGGGAGAAAATGGAAGAGCTTGCATTTCAGATGCAGCAAGATGCAAAGCCACATTGGGTATATGAATGGCCCATGAAGCAGAAGGTAAAGTGGCCAATCAGGAAATTGTTGGACAGAAGACAGTGGAGACTATTGAAGCAATGGCTGAGGTATGCTGAAAGCCTTAGGACCACAGAGGAGATGGTTCATATATGTGAACCAGAGACTGGGAGAAATCTCGGTGATGATGAAAAGGAGAGATTGAGCAGAGATCTCATAGTGCAAGATACCAGATATAAAAAATATGTAGAACATAAATAAAATGCTAGAAATGGCAGAATAACAGTAAAATATCTAGCATAATCTCCACAATAACACAGTAATGATATAAGAACAACAATAGAAATAGCACTTTGATTCATAAAGCAATGTTCACAGGCCTCTTTGAGGGGGCAACCTCCAATCGAGCAGCACTCTGTTACAATAATCTCCAGCCAAGGTTTTCATACCCTCGACCCTTATTTATACTAAATATGTTTATTAAGAGAAGCATCTAGAGGAAGATCCTTCTAGAAGCAGAAGCTTCTATTAGGTCTTCTTACATCTGCCTTATNTTATTACATCCAAATACATTGATCTACCTATGTGCAGGTTAGGACCTTAACATGTCCACCCCCTTAAAAATATCCTTGTCCTCAAGGCTTGAGATGTGGAAACTGCTACAGAATGGTAGCTGGTTCCCAAGTGGCATCTGTTGGAGTCATATCTTTCCACTGTACTAGAACTTCCTTGATGGTTCTCTGACGCAGGCGACGCTCATGCTGGTCCAAAACTGCTTCAGGTTGTAGCCAAATGGATCCTTCTTCAGCTAACTTTGGAAGTTTGGTTTGAATTTGGCACCTGGTTCCAATCACCTTCTTCAAGCATGAAACATGAAAAATATGATGTATATTCGACTGACTGGGAAGATCTAACTAATATGTGACTTGTCCCACATGCTTGAGAACTGTGTAAGGGCCATAAAATTTGGGTGCTAGCTTCTGACAATGCTTGGCCTTGAGGGAAGTTTTCTTATATGGTTGTAGTCTCAGAAACACCTGATCCCCTTCTGCAAATTGACGTTCGGAGCGACCTTGATCTTCTTGTTGCTTCATTCTATTATGTGCCATGACCAAGTTCTCTTTAAGGGTATGAAGGATATCCTCTCAGACTATAAGTGTTTGGTCAACCGCCTGGACCTTCAAGGTACCTGGTAAGTATGAGAGAACTGAAGGTGGCTTCTGTCCATATACCACTTCAAAAGGAGTCATGCAAGTGGTTGTATGGTATGTAGTGTTGTACCACCATTCGGCGAGGGGTAACCATTGAGCCCACTGGTGTTGTTTTTCAGAGGTAAAGCACCTCAGATATGTTTCCAAACACTTGTTGACAACTTCTATTTGACCATCCGTCTGGGGATGATAAGCTGACCTAAGATGCAATTGTGTGCCTTGTAGCTTAAACAGTTCTTTCCAAAAATTGCTTGTGAAAGTTGGGTCTCGATCAAAAACAATAGAGTGCAACATGCCATGAAGCTTGAAGACCTGGTTCATGAAAATTTGAGCCACCGTGGATGTAATAAATGGGTGGTGAAGAGCGCAAAAATGAGCATACTTGGAAAGGTGATCCACCACCACCATTGTGACTGATTTATTCCCCGATTTGGGTAAGCCTATAATAAAGTCCATAGAGATATCCTTCCAAATAGCAGGGGGAATCGGAAGTGGTTGGAGGGTGCTTGGAGATTTGACTGTTTCTCCCTTGTTGCATTGACACACCTCACATTCAACAACAAACTTACGGATGTCATGTTTCATACCATCCCAAAAAAAAGAATATTTGACTCGGTCATATGTTTTGGTGAACCCTGAGTGCCCCTCTATGGGTGTAGCATGAAGCTCAGAAAGTACCGTGGATTTGAGATTGGATTTTTTACTTAAATACAAGCGGCCATTGTATCGAAGATCATCCTGGAGCCAAGAGTACCCTGGGGGAGCCGGAGCCTTGTTCTGCAGTTGCTGGATCAGATGCGNCTTAGTCACCCATTTTTGTTTCTCCTGGTAGGAAATGCGTTGTTCCAGAAAGTACTTGAGGCTTTGATGGTCGGTATTAATTTGGATGTGTTTCCCCAAGAGATAAGGACACCACAACTCAAAGGCATGTAGAATTGCCAACATTTCTTTTTCATAAATGGGTTTGCCCAGATTCCTTTCACACAGTTGCTTGATAGTGAAGGCCAAAGGTCGACCCTCTTGCATAAGGACATCACCGATTCCTTTCCCTGAGGTGTCACATTCCAACACAAAGGTCTTTGTGAAGTCGGGAAGGGTTAGAACCAAAGTGGTGCATATGGTCGTCTTCAAGGTTTGAAAATATTGAGCAGCTGCTGGAGTCCAAGTGAAAGAGTTCTTTTTTAGGAGAGTCGTGAGAGGTGCTACAATCTTTCCGTAGTTCTTAACGAACTTGCGATAATACCCTGTGAGGCCCAAAAATCCACGCAAGCTTTTGAGAGTCTTTGGGTGCG
>JASDQU010735693.1:58102-114899 GCA_032191745.1 Picea mariana
ACTAGTAAACCCCACTCCTCCCTCCGCTCCATTAAAGATCCAAAAATTGACCAGGGCTGAAATGGTCGAATGACAACTCAAAGGCCTCTGTTATAATTGTGATGACAAATATTTCCCAGGCCACAAATGTAAGGAACAAAATCTTTTTATGGCCATCTCTGAGGATGTTCCAGAAGAGGATAATGACACTCCCTTTGTGCCCGAGTCACCAGAAGTCACTGACATAAACCCTCCCTCTGACCCTCCCGAAGTGGAACCAATCATTTCCCTCAATGCTCTCACTAGCTTCTCGGCCCCCCAAACCCTCAAGTTAATTGGTTACATCAAGCACCGAAAGGTCATCATTCTGGTTGATAGTGGTAGCACCCACAATTTTATTCATCATCGCATTGCCCAAGAAACCCATTGCTACATCCATGCTGTCAACAATTTCCAAATCATGATTGCCAATGGTGGTTCTATGAAATGTGGCGGGCACTGTGAAATGTGCATCTTCAAATCGGTGACTACCAACTAAAATCCCATATGTTTTCTATTGAGATGGGTGGTTGCGATATTGTGTTGGGTGCAGACTGGCTAAGAACTTTGGGTCCCATTCTCATGGATTTTCATAACTTAACCATGCAATTCGACCAAGGAGGCCACAAATATAAATTCCAAGGCATCACTACTGGTTCACCTGAGATCATCAGTTCTCATCGCATGGAAAAACTACTCAAAAAAGGTCATTCTGGTGTCATTGCTCAACTCCACGCCATACAAGCCACAGAGACACCCCTCGTACCCCAAGACATCCAAGCCCTCCTTTCTAAACATCAAACGGTATTTTCCACTCCCCAAGGACTCCCTCCTTTCCAAGGTGTTCATGATCATTCCATTCCCCTTGTCCCAGGAAGCCTCCCCCCCAATATCCGTCCATATCGCCACCCCTTTGCACAAAAAAATGAAATTGAAAAAATGGTCCAGCAACTCCTTACTGCCGGTGTCATCCGTCTTAGTACGAGCCCTTACTTGTCTCTGGTCGTCATGGTACTGAAGAAAGAAGGTTCTTGGAGAATGTGTCCTAACTTCCATGCTCTCAACAAACTGACCATCAAAGACAAATTTCCCATTCTTGTCATTGATGACCTCTTGGATGAATTGAGTGGCGCCCAATTCTTTACCAAACTTGATCTTCGCTCGAGCTATCACCAAATACATATGAAAGAGGCTGACATTCCCAAGATGGCCTTTCGCACTCATGAGGGCCACTATGAGTTTTTGGTCATGCCCTTTGGGTTGTGTAACGCCCCCTCCACCTTCCAGAGCCTCATGAACCATGTCTTCCGCCCTTTTCTCTGTCATTTTGTCTTAGTTTTCTTTGATGATATCCTCATCTATAGAAAAACCTGGATAGACCATCTTACTCATGTGGATCGAGTTCTCCGCCTACTCTCTCAGCACCAACTTTTCCTGAAACAGTCCAAATGTGCTTTTGGTGCCTCAGAAGTAGAATACTTGGGTCATCTGGTGGTAAAGGATGGCGTCAGGGTGGACCCGAAAAAGATTGAAGCTATGCAAGACTGGCCACACCCAAAGACTCTCAAAATCTTGCGTGGATTTTTGGGCCTCACAGGGTATTATCGCAAGTTCGTTAAGAACTACAGAAAGATTGCAGCACCTCTCACGGCTCTCCTCAAAAAGAACTCTTTCATTTGGACTCCAGCAGCTCCTCAAGCTTTTCAAACCTTGAAGATGGCCATGTGCACCACTCTGGTTCTGGACCTTCCCAACTTCACAAATACCTTTGTGTTGGAATGTGACACCTTAGGGAAAGGAATCATCACTGTCCTTATGCAAGAGGGTCGCCCTTTGGCCTTCACTAGCAAGCAACTATCTGAAAGGAATCTGGGCAAACCCATTTATGAAAAAAAAATGTTGGTGATTCTGCATGTCATTGAATTATGGCGTCCTTATCTCTTGGGGCAACGATTCCAAATTAATACCGACCATCAAAGCCTCAAGTACTTTCTGGAACAACGCATTTCCTCCCAGGAGCAACAAAAATGGGTCACTAAGCTATTTGGATATGATTATGAGATCATTTACAAGAAGGGCAAAGACAATGTCGTGGCGGATGCACTGTCCCGGAAATATGAAGACGAAGGATCCCTTTTTTCTCTTTTCTTCATTGTACCCGATTGGCTCCAAGATGTGCACCAGGAATGGCTTCAAGACCCCAAAAGCTTGCATCTGATCCAACAACTGCAAAACAAGGCTCAGGCTCCCCCAGGGTACTCCTGGCTCTAGGATGAGCTTCGATACAAAGGCCTCTTGTATTTAAGTAAACAATCCAAGCTCAAATCCATGGTACTTTCTAAGCTTCATGCTACACCCACAGCGAGGCACTCAGGGTTCACCAAAACATATGACCGAGTAAAATGTTCTGTTTTCTGGGATGGTATGAAACAGGACATCCGTAAGTTTGTGGCTAAATGTGAGGTATGTCAATGCAACAAGGGACAAACAGTCAAATATCCAGGCACCCTCCAATCGCTTCTGATTCCCTCTGCTATNTATTTAAGTAAACAATCCAAGCTCAAATCCATGGTACTTTCTAAGCTTCATGCTACACCCACAGCGAGGCACTCAGGGTTCACCAAAACATATGACCGAGTCAAATGTTCTGTTTTCTGGGATGGTATGAAACAGGACATCCGTAAGTTTGTGGCTAAATGTGAGGTATGTCAATGCAACAAGGGACAAACAGTCAAATATCCAGGCACCCTCCAATCGCTTCTGATTCCCTCTGCTATTTGGAAGGATATCTCTATGGACTTTATTACAGGCTTACCCAAATTGGGGAATAAATTAGTCATAATGGTGGTGGTGGATCACCTTTCCAAGTATGCTCATTTTTGTGCTCTTCACCACCCATTTACTGCATCCACGGTGGCTCAAATTTTCATGGATCAGGTCTTCAAGCTTCATGGCATGCCAAAATCTATTGTTTCTGATCAAGACCCAACTTTCACAAGCAATTTTTGGCAAGAACTGTTTAAGCTACAAGGCACACAATTGCATCTCAGTTCAGCTTATCATCCCCAGACAGATGGTCAAACGGAAGTTGTTAACAAGTGTTTGGAAACATATCTGAGGTGCTTTGCCTCTGAAAAAAAACACCAGTGGGCTCAATGGTTACCCCTCACCGAATGGTGGTACAACACTACATACCATATAGCCACTCGCATGACTCCTTTTGAAGCAGTGTATGGACAGAAGCCACCTTCAGTTCTCTCATACTTGCTGGGTACCTCGAAGGTCCAGGTGGTTGACCAAACACTTACAGTCCGAGAGGATATCCTTCATACCCTTAAAGAGAACTTGGTCATGGCCCAGAATAGAATGAAGCAGCAAGCAGATCAAGGTCACTTCGAACATCAATTTGTAGAAGGGGATCAGGTGTTTCTATGACTGCAACCATATAATCAAACTTCCCTCAAGGCCGAGCAGTGTCAAAAGCTAGCACCAAAATTTTATGGCCCTTACACAGTTCTCAAGCGTGTGGGACAAGTCGCATATCAGTTAGCTCTGCCCAGTCAGTCGAAGCTCCATCCTGTTTTTCATGTTTCATTCTTGAAGAAGGTGATTGGAACCAGGTGCCAAATTCGAACCAACCTTCCAAAGTTAGCTGAAGAAGGATCCATTTGGCTACAACCAGAAGTATTTTTGGACCAGTGTGAGCATCGCCTGCGTCAGAGAACCATCAATGAAGTGCTAGTACAATGGAAAGATATGACTCCAGCAGATGCCACTTGGGAACCAGCTACCATTCTGCAGCAGTTTCCACATCTCAAGCCTTGAGGACAAGGTTGTTTTTAAGGGGGAGGACATGTTAAGGTCCTAACCCGCACATAAGTAGATCAATGTATTCGGATGTAATAAAGGTCAATATTAATAAGACCTTTCAATAAAATAGAATAAAGCGGATGTAAGAAGACCTAATAGAAGCTTACACTTAGAAGGATCTTCCTCTATATGCTTCTCTTAATAGACATATTTAGTATAAATAAGGGTCGAGGCTATGAAAACCCTAGATTGGAGATTATTGTAATAGAGCACTGCTCGACTGGAGGTTTCCCCCTCAAAGAGGCCTGTGAACATTGCTATCTGAATCAAAGTGCCATTTCTATTGCTATTTCGTATATCATTTATGTGTATTGTGAAGATTATGCTGGATATTTTACTGTTATTTTTCCATTTCTAGCATTTCATTTCTGTTCTGCATATTTTATATATCTGGTATATTGCATAAAGGCAATTGGGACTTCATTTTTTTTTGCATTCTTTTGGGTCAACACAACGGCATAAGACTGGTCAGAAGCAAAGGTGTAGAGAGTGAAATCCCATGAAAAGTCATGGCTCATCAGAGAGGGAGCGTCTATTATGGTATTTTTTATGGAGTCAAAAGTTTGACTTTCCAGAGGTCCCCAATGGTACTATACATCCTTTTTTATTGAGTTCTGTAATGGCCTGACCATTTCTGAAAAACTGGGAACAAACCTTCCAACAACATTTATCTGCCCTAAGAAAGATTGCATGGATTTTTTGGAAGAGGGAGGGGGCAGTTTTGAAATGACTTGGGTCCTTTCAAGGTCGATAATCATCCCTTCATTTGATACAATGAATCCAAGCAGTTTGCCTTGTTCTACGAAAATACAGATTTTTTGGGATTTAAAGAGATGTCGTACTTACGACATCGCTGTAGAACAGACTTTAGATGAGCTAAATGATCTTTTTTATTCTTTGAGAAAATAGTGACATCATCTAGATAAACTACTATAGATTGATTTATTAGAACGCGGAAAGTGTTATCCATCGCTCTCTAAAAAATGGCACCGGCATTGATAATCCCAAAGGGGATCTTTCTATAAGCATAGGTACCCCATGGAGTACGGAAAGTAGTCTTCAGTTGGTCTGGGGGAGACATGAGGACTTGGTTGTACCCCGAAAAACCATACAGCAGCGACAATCTTTCAAAACTGGATACTTGTTGGAGGATTTGCTCCATGGGAGGCACAAGGTAGTTGTCCTTATCGGATGCTCGGTTTAAATTTTGGAAATCGACACATAGTCGAATTTCACCACTCTTCTTCCTTACAGGGACAAGATTATAGACCCATTGAGTATATCTTACGGGGAAGATTATTTTAGCATTCAAGAGTTTCTTTAGTTCTTTCTTGACTGTTAGTTCAAGCTTTGGATGCATCTTTCTTAACTTCTGGTGAAAATGTTGGGTTTGGGTTTTGATGGGAATAATGTGTTGTATGATGTTAGGATCAAAGGTTTTTAGATCGTCATACATCCAAGAAAAGACATCTTTAAATTCTTTAAACAACTTAATAAATGTTGTCTTTTCTTGCTCAGAACACCCCATCCCCAAGTTGATGCATTGTGGGTTATCTTTAGTTCCTAAATTTACTTTTCATGTGTCAAGTAAGAACTACTTGTTTTACAATTCACTGATTTTCTGAATTTATCTTGAAGATCATAAAGTTTTTCTAATCTTACCACAGATTTTGGGATAGAATTTACCAGATCTGATGTTGACTCTGAAGGTCTTGGATCCGGTATTACCATAAAATCATGAAGGTTTTCGTCGTGGGTACCTTCATCAATAACAGCGCCTTGGAAAGTCTCTTCCATGTGCAAAAAAATTATGATTTGTTGATCGTCATTGAAGACTCTCCAATTCGAGATGTTATCCAGGACAGATGGCCTGAACAACAGCTCGACAGAGAACGCATTTGGAGAAAGGCCTTCTACAGGAAAAAGTTTAGAGGTGACATTAGCTAACAAATCAGCCTCAGAATTATTCAATCTTGGAATAGAATTAATGTTAAACACCAAAAATTGGTTCATTAAATTCCATACCTCAGTTTGATATCTTTTCAGGTGTGGAGATAAACAGTGAATAGAATTTTTTACCTGTCTAACCATAATTTCTGAATCACCAAAGACTGTCAAATTCTGAATCTTCAGATCTAATGCTTTTCTAAGACCTTGTAGGAGTGCCTCGTATTCAGCCATATTATTTGTGGATTCAAACTCTAACCAGCGAGCAATCAATGTTTTGTTACCTACTGGATCAATGATCACACATCCCGCACTGGCTCCTTCCTTAGATTTGGATCCATTGAGGTATAGAGACCAGATCTGATTTTCATCAGGTGTATGTGACCACTAAGAGCGGACTGTTGACTGCGTGCATGTCATAATTTCAGACTGTTGTTAGGGATCAGTAATGGTAGAAGTTTCGGCAACGAAATTGCTGAAAAAAGTATTCATTCCCTGTGCTTCAGGCAAATTGGAAGAAGTTGTAAATGGTTCATTAGGGTCATTTAAATTAGTTATTGTAAGCTTAAGATAATGCTCACGATTGACCTTGAATTTGTTAGGCTTTCCATTCTTGGGCAACCACAAGTGAGACCAATTTGTCACAAAATAACCTTGTAGCTGTTTGGACCAATCTCTACTTAAAAACATGCCATATACTTCAAGGATATAAACGACGATAATATCGATGATCTAATGGACTTTAGGATTAGATGTCAATCTGATAAGTACATCTTTTAATTCACCCATTACTTTAACACTAGTCCGATCAAGCTGAATAATTTTCAGACTGGAAGGCTGAACTTTGACATTGATCTTTTGACAAATAGACCAAGGCATTACGTTTGAAAATGCACATGAATCTACCATACAATTATGTACATTCCTATTGAAAATTTCAAAAGTCAACAAAAAGGGTGGAACATTTTTGCGAGTATTAATAGCAGAAGTTTGTTGTTTTTTAATCGCAGCCCCTGGAACTATTTTATCTACATTTGTCACACTTTTTACAACAAGGTCTCGTTTATCAGCAGGTTCTAGTGTCATTTTAGCGGAGACTTTTTGAGTTGTTTTATGGCTATTTTCTACAATTTTGTTGCTATTTAAACTGTTGTTTTTGTTGTTTTCTGCAATGTTCTGCAACATCTTTTGCAGCAGAAAAGGAAATTTCAACAATTCATACACAGGAATATTAGCTCTAAGTTTTTTTAGATCCTCAATCAAATCATACTCTAAACTTGGAGCTGTTGAATTCTGTTTTGTTTCAATTGGTTTAGACTGTTTTTGAGGTGCATTAATGCCAATCTCAAAAGAAGATTTATTCGTTGTTTTACTTATGGTATTGTAAGGATGCATTGTTTCGAAATTAGATTGAAAGATGCTATCTAAAAAATGTCCAAAAATGTTGGGAGAGGACTCGTCCTCTTCCACTATTTCTTGTTCAGCCATGTCTTCAGGAATCTCGGGAGGCACTAAGTTATCATGTGCCTCTAGAATCGTCTGGATAGAAAACTGTAGGCTTTCTAAGTTTAGGCCTTTAGAATTTGGGTTAGGTCGGTTTGTGGGAAAAGACTTTCTGAAAGGGGGTTTGTAAGGCCCTTTGCTAGAAGAAGCTTCTTCAGCTAATCTTTTCAAATCTATAACCTAGTTTGACAACTTCTAAATGACCTTTTGTAAACTTTCAAGATCAGAACCGTCTGATTGAGTTTTGGTTTGGGGAGGTCTAGGAAGAATTTTGATTTTCTTCTTGGAGGATGAGATAGTTTCTGATTCATTAGAGATATTGTCCTTTAGGCTGAGAATATCTTTCTCGATTTGACTTGCCTCCTGAAAGGCTTCTAATAAGGTTGCTTTTTTAGACCTTTTAACCCAGATTGCAATGTTTTGGTGTAGGGCTTTCGTGTAGCATGCGATGATAAGATTTTCAGTGGGCATTGAGTCTGTGGGGATTCGATTCTTTAATGTTAGGAATATTTGATTAAAGTCTTTTATCTTTTCTTTGGGTTTCATCTTTAAACTAGAGAGTTCCATGACTAGGACTTCAGGAGATTTATCATCTCCAAATTTCTCAAGGAAACAGGATTCGAATCTTTCCCAGGATACAATGGTGTGGGGTTGTTGGGAAAAGTACCAGGTAGAATCATTGCCCTCAAATATATATGGGAAAAGTATATATACTATGTATTCATGTTCAACACTACAGAGCCTAATGGCTAGCATAAATTTTTTAATATGATCCTCAGCAAACTGCTTGGAATCTGGGTCAAATTTAGGGAGCCATTTCTCTAGGTGTTTAGGCAAAGGATGTTGGGGTCCAAATATGGCCACTGCATCTTGATCGAGCCAAGGCCTGGAGGGATTATTTGGATTTGCCATAGGTGTGGGTGGTGTCGAAGACTAAGATGAAAAGTTGCCTTCAGCGGATGATTCTTCTCTTGAAGAGGAAGGAGATGAAGGGGGGGGTGACGATGGAATACCAAATCCTCCTGCTGCAGGAGTAGGGACATGATCTAGATCAATAGTGTTTAGTGTAAGACCAGTGCCTTCAAGTTTCTCCCTAATATCAGAGAATTCTAATGATTGGTTCAATGGACAACCTGGTTACCTGATACGGGCCAAAGAACCATGTGTTTTTAGGAGAAACTGATGAACAATTTCTTGAACGTCTGACCCTCTGGGGTTTGGTGTTACTGGTTCAACAGTTATCTGTGGAATGTCGATTGATGTGGTTGTTGTTTGGGGGACAATGTTTTCGTCAAAATGACTTCTTGTCACTATAGGTGAGCAGGTGTGTGGGGGAGGAGTCTTGCGACCTCCACGTGCCATCAATAGTGTTCAGGCCCTCCTTTGTTGACGAGTGAAATTGACCACTCGTCAATTGGAAGAGTGAATCCGGTCTGGGGTTGTCTAATTAACCCAACCTGTTTGTATTAATTCACTCTGACGGGTTTAATGGCTCCATTGGCCAATCTAAATTCCTAAGGGAAGCAAAAAATAACTAAAATAAAAGCAATAAATTACTAAATAATAATCGTTGAAATATATATGTACATCTAATATATGTATATACAGTTTATCTAGTTAATACTTATATAATAGTTCTATTTATCATATGTACAACATATACAAATAATGATTTTTAATATGAACTCATAGAAAATCAAATGTTTAATGATTCTTTCGATGAAGGTAATAAAGAAAGCGAAAATACTATTTTTTTTGGGGGGGTGGGGGTTTGTTTTCTTGTTTGTATGCATCCATAAAAATCAAATATTAAACTACTTAATTAAACAAAAGGATATAAATAGTGAAAATTATACTATATATAAAAACTTATATAATAAGCAAGCAAATGAAATAAAAGAACTGACTAACCTATCAATGCATCCAACGTCTGTTCAATAGAGAATATCCAGCCACCTTATCCGAGAGGTAAACCTGCAACGAATCTTGAGATTGCTCCGAATAAATGCGAAACAATATGCTGGACACTGAGTTTTTTGATAACAGAACATATAATGGAGACAGTCACAGTGATCTTGTGATTTACAGTAACTACAGTGAGATAAATCTTGTTGTAAGAACTTGTATTTAAACGTTCAACAGAAAATTAGAGATAAATCTCATAATTTGAATTGAACCGATGATCACCCTAAATTGTATCTAAAACATGACATATGGACAGCATGTAAAAATAAATTATTTCAACTCATAATAAATAATGAAGACAAAAGCAATCACCATATATTATCACATCGAAGTAAACAGAACTTAAACTAAGACATCATACACAAAAGCTAAAGCTGTAATATGCATTATGTTCCATTCAAGTCGGTGTGTAATTGTCCATACTTCCACCCCAGGCCAAGATGCCTCTAATCACAAAATGATAGGTTTATAAAGGCCTCAGAAAAGATAATTGTTTCTATTCCTGAGATCAAATATTTATTTCAAAAATAAAGGGGGGTGCAACCACCTTGATCCTAACTAATCCTCCAAGACTAACAACATTTCATTTTTGTTTATACAAAATGCATTAAAGATATGACTGTAAGGTCCCAAGGATGCCTTGGATGAATTTGTAATCATGGATTCCTGAATATCCTAAAAGAAAGAGGAAAATAGAAAGATTTTAGACACATTTCTAACCATTAATTCACACAATTCAAATTAACATAACTGGCTACAGAATCTTACGATTCTGTAGCTAGTTATCTTAGTAAATGAAATCTCATTTTATTAAAATGAATAAAACAAACTAATCTAATAATAAAATGTGGTTTATTTACCAAACAAGATAATCCAATTTCAAAATAAAATCAAACATGATATTGATTTAAGAATCATACCTCAAACAATAAAATCATATCATATCAGGAAACCTTGGAATTTACAATGGTTGTTGTTGCCTCAACGTTTTTTAATATCACATGACATGTAGTCTTTATACGCTTTTCTTTCCCTTGGACGATAGATTCAAGTCTGTAGTTTTCACTTTTTAAAATATCGATCTGATCTTTTAAATCCTTAACCCGAGACTGCAAAATTGGGATATCAATATAATATCTTTAAATCCATGATAAACAGACCTCACACATTGGTTGTGTAGCGATTGCGTCAGAACAAACAATATTGTGGACTGGAGAACCCTCCATATGGATAGTAGATCCTTTGCATAACTTGACACTAGGAAACTATGGATTGTTTTTTAAGCAGGGAGGTAAGTTGTTAATGAAATCATAGGGCTGATCCAAGCATGGCTCAAATGACAAAGGGTCTTCCTCTACAAGGAATTTGTCGATTTCAGAGTCAGAGCTTTCATTAACCTCGATCATGTTTATCTCATTTGCATGAGAATTCATCTTATTACGAAGACTCCACGATATCAATCTCCCAGCCCTTTTGTTTTTAAAATTTATATCAACACTGCTTTTAGATTTCTTCCCTGTGGGTTTTTTTAAGTTTTTAACACAGTCAGTTGGATGTGTAATCTGCTGACAGGCTTGTTGAATGACCTTGGTATCGATCAAGGGTTCGTTGTTAGGGGAAGAGACACGAGTCTGGGGAGGTGAGAGAGATGTCGTCGGGTGTACAAAGGTCTCCTCAACCACGAGTTTATCTACCTCACCCATATCAGGGTTACCATAGCCATTTCAGGTTATAAACGAATCTGAGTTGTCATTCTATGACTCTAATTGATGTATGAGAAGCATTTTAACTAAGCCGTGATGAAAAAGGCTAGAGTCTGACCGGTGTTTCTTGTATATTTTCCCCATTTTATAAAGACTCTTGAGTAAGTAATATGGCATATTCAAAGGGAAACCCATAAAACTCATAAGCAAGCGTAGATGGTACAAAAATACAAGCCCAAAACTTCCCTCACATGTAAAAATTGCTTTACCACAGCGAGCAAATCATGCCACCAAGATTTTAGGAATGAAATGGGCATACCTTTATCACAGCTTATTATTTTCCGAGATGTAAACAGCAGGGTCCAAGGAACTTCTTCCACTTGTGCGTTTTTAAACCATTTTTGACCACTTGTTGGTAACCATGTGGCTTGACTCAGGAAATCCTCGGTAACCTCCAGTTGCACATCACCAACTTTCACTCTACAACAATCAAAGGGGAAGGAAAATTCTTGGGCAACCTGTAAATTGAAACCCTGAAACTTCCTAATGAAAACGAGCCAGCCACTTCTTTCCAAATCTCCTCTCGCATCATTGTATAATAGCAGGGTTTGGATACCGTTTGGTTCAATTCTTATGACAGAAGCCATTTTGGATGGGAGGGTAATCAAAACACAACATACAGGGAGGGTTTGTGAAAACAAAACAAAGCCATAACCCCAAGCCTAACAATGGATGTTGTTGGACTGATACAATGAGACGGGAGCTTAATTCAAAAACATGTGAAGGGGTTTTGTGAAGCCCAAGGCCATGTGTTGAAATGATGGCAGTCTACAAATCATTCACCACCTTTGCATTTAGTACGAGCATAGGACCAAGCATTAAAAGTGACCATAAGTGCTTGCATCGTGGGTTCTATTACAAGGTTTGAAAATTGAAAATCAAAAGCATTAATCAAAAGAAGCTTATAGCCAATAAATCAAACAAACCATATCAAAATCAAATCATGTAGGTCCTTTGTTCATAAAACCATCAATCTTTAAGTCAAGCTTGGAATTGAAAAGACCAAAACAAAGAGAGTAGCATCTTCATGGCAAGTAACCAAAACTATATGAACAATTTCCCTTTAATGATACTTTAAAACAGGAAGATAATCACAGTCACAAGTTTTCATGCTTTCAGTCATGAAAACAAAGCATAAATAATCGATAAAGAGAAGTGACAACTTGAAACTGTCATTTCAGAAATTGCTCATGAAGATTAATAAAAATTAATGACCCTAGTTAGGCAGCTAGATAGATCGTTTAATGAAAAAATAACAATTATATTGTGCTGCCAATGCACTCCCAAGCTAACTAGGTACACCAACAGGAAAAATGGGTATGTAAACAGGATTAGGTACAGTGATAAAGATACAAAGAATAGCTCAAAGGTGTGTGAATGCCCATGGATGATCGACTGGATGACTGAATGATGGAAAATATCATGGTGAAGATGATCATGAGAATGATGGAAAGGATGATCGTCTGAATGATGGGGGAAATCCCAAATGAGCTAAGTCCCAACAATATGTATGCATGTCCCCAAAGTGACACTTGTCATGTTGGAAGCTACTTTGGTCCACTTGTCCCCAACTTTAGAACTTAGGATAAGATAATTATCCATACTTTATGCTTTAAGAAATATTAATATAATATTCCTTTTTGGCTTAATCTCTCTAGCTTAGCCCTTTCCCTATCTGGTGGAGTTCAGTCCCCCATCTCTTTTATCGTGGTCGGTCTGCATGTAGTGATGTATTTTATATTAATCATGAATCATATGAAAACGCACAATCCTTTAACATCTAGGCGCTCTGGACTAATTCCAAAACTTAAGCATCTTATCTTATAATAACTAGCTCACCAGCCTATAACACATATCATATACACAAAGGCTCGCTGACCTCCATATTGCGCACACTTTAGTTATTTTGCGCGGTATCCGAGAAGACCTCAATATTGCGTGCACTTTAGTTACTGCACATGGTATTCGGGAATGAGCCCACTACATAATTTTACTGCACAGTACATGCGTGCACTATTCCATTAAAAGTACATTACAAAACGATGTCAAAACAACTCACCAGCTTAAGTACACTTGCATTATATTTACAATTGGTTTCGTTCGAGGGATATTGCAGTTGGGTCATTATGAGGTAGTCACCTTTGTAGTAAATGGACACCGACTCAAACTTTATCACATGCCCATTTCCAAAGAAGATTTTTTACAGTTCATGTCAACTGACAAGGCATTGGCCTTAGTAGATGGGGAAGTCCTTGCTTGTTCTTGAATTTTTTCTAAATTTTCGACTGTACATATGTTAATAATTTTGAATTTTGTTGATAAACAATTCTAGAGATTTTTGTAGGTATTTATTTCACCAGGAGTAGACAGTTTCAAGAAAATATAAAAGAAGGATTTTTCTTCAAAATATTGTTATACTTGAACCTTGTTGTTTGCTAAGCATCAAATGAATAATGACCTATTGTAATTAGCCCTATTTTTGCAAAGATTTTCATCTTCTTTTTCTTAAGGAATTTTAAATATAAGTTGTTCTTAAACCTTCACCACTATATAAAGAAGTGATACCGTAACCATCAAGATGAGAGGTTACTCGTACAGTTTCCCCAAGAAACCCAAGTAAGTGAGTTAAGTATCTTCATTAAAGAGTAACAAGGAGGTATGATTAGCGGTTAGTCATGGAAACATCACAATAATTTAAAAAAGAAGAAGAAAGTGAGTTGAGCCGAAAGATACCTTTATGTTCTTTCCCAATGGTACCATCCACTAAACACTAAAAATACTTGATTATATCATATCTTTAGATAAGCTACATCTGCTTAAGTACCCCTTACATCAGGACAGTCACTAAGGAATATATAGTAGAAAGTCATCCTCTAACATAAATACCATCCCAATTGAAAAAAAGAAAGAAAAATTTGTTTTCAGAGTTGTCCCCCCATCTTCTTGCACAAAGCAATATTATACTAAAAATATTAAAATATGGAGGGCCAATCTCTGAAGGTGTAAGAGGCTAACCCGTCGGGATACTGAACAGGTCTACTGGCAGTGGGTACCGGCCTGTGGTATGACTAGGTAAACCCGTTGGAGTATTGAACAGGCTTGCTGGCAGCAGGGCACTCTACCTAGTGAGGATGATAATCTAACAAAAAATAAATAATAAATTTAAACTTGTCCTAATGTATGGCATTACTTGTAGACAAAGCTGACATGAAGTATGTATGGTTAAGATAAGGTTAATGAACTCCATAAATTTTCCATTGGGAACTAACTTTGAGACTATCTCGAAACTCTCTCACCTACCTCTTCTTAACTATATATAGGATGTTCTATCCTATAGGTGAGGCCATATTCTAATTATCTCATCAGACCGATCCGTGGAATTTATCTCTACACTGAACAAGCTGCAAATCTTCAGCTATTGGGAGAATTGACTGGTTTCCTATATTTTTTATTGTGAGGTGTCATAATACTTAGGTGTGGGGGAGGGGTTTCATGAGTTGACAAATGATAACACTGCCTAGAAGAAGTAGAATCTTTGTAAAAATGTATGTGTATTGTTTTCATAATACAGGCTATTATATCAGCAGTTATTTTATTTTGAAATGCTAATTCCCTGTGTGTTATAAACTGTTGTACATATCCTTAATAGACCACTTAACTGTTTTTTTTCTTACAGACTACTCATTAAAGATTTATGATTATATGCCTTATAAAATGCGAGATAGAAGAATGGATTGTGTGAGTAGTATGGAAAAACAAATAATAGTGGAACACTCTTATGTTGCCTCTGCTCCAATCCACTATGACTAACAAAATCATTTTAAGACTGAAGGCTATGGATAAAACATCCATTACAGGAGGAATAAAATTTGTTTCGCACAGGGTTACCATATGGAGTACTATATGGAGTTCCATATGGAGTGTCGTATGAGGTGCCATTTAAAACACCATATGAGGTGCCAAATGATGCTCCATATGAAGGATCAGACTAGATGTATACACCAGTTAATGTCCATGATTTTAGGTAACCAGGAATCAATTTCATTTATTTGAATTAGTTAATGGCAATTGAGATTAAATGATACAATCCTTAGACATTTTTATGATCAAATGTCCAAGTCAAAGCCTTGGACATTGATCTAACCTCTTCATCATTACGATTTCCTCCCAAAAGATGACTTCAAATCCGAAATCAGTGCACTCATGCTCACACATGGAAACTCGTGTGTGATGAATGCAACTATTTCCACTCTAGGCACATTAAAAAACAAAGGGATCGCTCAATTGGTTATCCCATTTATTTAGCTTGTTCACCCTCTACTCATTGCGTTCACCCTTTGCCTAGTCACGTTCATCCTCGGCCTAATTATTCCCATCCTATGTTGAATTTCTCCCTCTATCCATTTCTCCACACTGTCACCATGCCCAAATAGTATGAGTCGTCCTCCTATGTTGACCTCTTTGCCATCCTCAAGTTCGCATAATGAAGATAAGTGTTCCTTCGCGCAGGGTGGGGGTCATTCTTGGCTCATTTGAAAGGCCACGATGACGGTTTTTCTATGAAATTTGCCCTCATATTTGATGGAAATATAGCGCACGTGGGGTCTCTCACCTTCATGGTCTCTGAGGAATCAATTGCCTCAGCCACAAATCTCCCAGGAGTTGGAGACTGTTGGTTTAAACACCACCATTTTCCACGAGTGAGCTATAACAAGGTCTTCAAACCTTAATTTCAGAACATCTCTGGCTCTAAGGGATACTCCAAGTAGTGGATTAAAGAGGAGCTAATCAACCCTCTCATATTCATCACTAGAATGATCACATGTGAAGGTAGATATTATGTTTTTAAAGCCTGCCACTTTCAATTATTAGCTCACTTTCAATTCAATAATCCATTGTATTTTCCCTTTTACTTCTTAAAGAGTCTCGAGAATATGTCTTCCCAAGTACGGAAGAATGTAACCAATCCCCATAACAACCTATTTCACCATGGCCTTATCAAACTACTTGTATTAGCCGAGTTGGAAAAACAGGGGAAAACGTGGGATGCGTTCATTTACCAATTTGCAAACCCTCATATTACAATCAAGACTAGCAAGAAAACACTCTATCTAAGGACTGTTACTCCATCCAAACCCCATTCTATGAAGACTCCAAACCCTCCTGCTCAAGCTATCCCTTAACCGGAACAAAATTCCAGGAAACTTCTTGATACCCCTCCAGCCTCATCAGGAAAGAAGACCAAGAAGCCTATTGCTAACTCCCCAATGCCTTCAACGTATATTGATCCTGCACCCAAAAAGTTACAAGAGGTAATTCAACAAGACTTCCCTGTAGTCCCCACAAATAGGAGAGGAGCTAATCGATTCAATAGAGTATATTTTAGAAAGAGTACCCTAAATACAAGAACAAAACCTTATGAAAAACCCCCGACCACTTTGGACCCTATCCAAGTATCCTTTTATCTCAAACGCCCTCATAAAAGACGTAGGGAAGTGTTTGCAGAAGAATTGGAGCCTCATAGAAAGACAAAATATGAACCTAATTCTCCTCATAAACCCCATGTTACTCCTACCTCACAGATGCCTACCCCATATCCTAAAACTGATATACTTTCTACATCTTTCAAGGGATCCAAGCCCTCCTCTGAGATATCTAATCTCGCTCCAACCATTGAAAAGCTACAACAGGAAAATGATCAGTTGTTGCAACAATTGGAAGAGAGGAAGACTTTGGATGAGCATATTCACCATGAAAATGAAATACTACAAGCAAAGGTGAATTCCCTCCAACGATTGGTTGATCAAATGACCAATACCAATCGCAACCTCAGGGCACAATTTAAGCATCATAAGAGGCACAAGACAAAATCTTCAGGGCAAGAGGGAGAAGCTTCTATAGCTAATCCTTCTCAGCAAGTCTAGTCATATGGAGCAATTCATTTTTGTTTGCGGTGGGACCTAAAAAATCTTAGGTGTGGGGGTAATGTTGGGCTCGTGATTTAGTTAAATTAATGATGATGATCAGATCCTTTTTTACCGGTATTATATGTGTATTTTACTATTTTGAAGAAGTTTTGAAGGATTCTTATATCAAATCGTCATAGCTTATGCCAGGTATGTATAATTGATGTTTTGTAATGATTTTGAGTTTAGTTCAGCTTGATTTAATTCTTACATGAAGCTAATGCATGATCTGTGTGTCACAGGGAAAAATCGCATGGCATTTTTCCATCCAGTAGCTCATCCGGTACTCCATCTGGCACTGCGTCCATCACTCCATCCGGCACTAAAACCATGGGCAAGTTGGCGGTTGTTATATCGGCGGCCTGTGTTGGGTGAATCAATGACATGCATTTTTCTCATGCTCGTGGCCTCCAGCTACTGAGCTCTTGACATCTTGGATTGAGCTGCTATGTTGAGCATTGAGTGGCTCGTTTGGTTTCTAGAAGCCACATGCAGTTTTAGTGCATTTAATGTAATTTTATGTTTTTAGAGGAGGTCGACCCTTCCAGTGGTCGACCTCTCGAATTGTAACTGCTATAAATACCATAGTAGTGGTCAGATAGAAGTTAAGTTAATAATTGTGAAGCTAGAATTGTTTTTGTTGTGTAATTCAAAGATGTCTCTATAAACTTGTGCAAGACTGTGTTTTTAATTTAAATTCCATAATCGTGTTTCTTGAGCTCGTGAATAGCTATTGAGGAGTAGACACGACCTGCTGGGGGGGCCACCAGTGGTCTGGGTGAATATTTAGCTAGTTAGATTTTGTATTCGAGTTGTGCAATTGTCATTTCTTCCATTTTTTGTTATATGCATTTTTATCATCTTACATGTTGTGTGTTTGTTGTTCATAGCTTAATTGTTTCAATTTCCTTTTTGCAGGTTGCTTGTGAAGGATAATGTTAATATGCTATGTCTTTTTAATTAATTAGTCAATATCTTGCAAGCTTAACTACTAATCTTGTTGTGTGATTAAAGGATAGTTGAATTTCTGCAAATTAAAGTAGAACAGAAAATTGGGTTAAAACAGAGTATAGAGTTTATTTGGAAAAGTTTTGATGGATGAATAGTTACTACTTTTGATTTTGATTCTTAGTTTTCTTATCTAGTTTGCTATTTAGTTTTCTTATCAATTTTCTCATCGTATGGTGAGATAGAAGTAGGGTTTGAGTTATGTTTTTATGAGTATTTCGATTTGCAATTTGAATTGTTAATAGTAGGATTAGTTTAGTTTACTTCATGCAATTTCCATTCTAGATCTAGATTGCAATTTTAATTCAAAGTCTGATTTTGAGTTTAGTTTTTAGTTATAAGTCTCTAATGGTATGAATTTTATTACATTAGCATAAGAGTGCATTTGAATTGAACAGAATAATGTTTTCCTATTGTTGATGGTTAATGCATAAATTGAAGGATCACATCGATTTTCAGGATAGTTGATATTTCTTCTATAATGGCTAATCTCTCATTAGATTGCTTGATTCATACTTTCCATTTCACTATAGAAGTTAATATTGAATTTATCCCTCTTGAGTTATCACTAATTGTTAAATTCCATCGTGATGTCATAAGACACCGAAGACATAATCATCAACATGATATTTGAAGTTTTCTTGTTATTGTAGATTAAAGAGTAGTTGTTGATTAATCTTTGAATATTGTCAGGATGCTCTTAATTCAATAGGTTAAGATTTCCCTTTGTAGATTAGAAGTAATTATGAGTTTTTATCTTAAGAATAGAGTTCACCCTCTAATAGTTTGATTAGTTACCTGTTGAGTAGTTTTGATTAGTTTACTTGTTGCATAAGTTTTAATAGGGTAGTTGCTTGCTTGTTTGCTTGTTTACTTGTTGTTGCTCATTAATTTGAATAGACTAGTATGTTGTTGTTATTGTTCATTAAGTTGAATAGATTAAATAGATGGCTTTCTTTTTCTCATTAGATTGATTAAGTTAACGTGTTCATTTTAGGGTTTTCATTTGCTTTCTTAGGACAATCCATCGATCCATTGTTCAATTGTTACTTAGGGTAAATAGTTTAAGTTCCTTGATAGGGTTTGATCATTGATAGCCTTTTCTTAAGTACATTATCCCTTATATAGACCATTTCCTTAATTAGACTATACTACCTCTAGCCTTTCTGCCTTGGCACATATAGTGTTGCAACTCTAAGTTTACTTACCCTGGGTTGACAATTTAATTGAGGGTTTTTAGTGCATATAGAACACCCATAACACATAACATCATAAATGGAATGACATGTATTATCCATATAGAATAGTTTTACCTGCCAATATATTAAAATTCATACCATTATACATCAATCAAATTGAATTCCCTTAACCATATTGTTGGGGATACCAAAAATTTCTACCGGACTTGCTTTAAGGGTTGACAACAATGACAACCAACCCAATTAATCAACATTGATATGGTCATGGGAGATTGAGATCTTATCCTTTAGGGACTATTAGTTGTATGGTATATTATGTACAAGACAGATCTACAGAGATACAATGCTACTGTATTGGTTGTTTGTTGTTGGGATACTTCATTGAGCATCTTGTTAAAACATATCCTATGCTATTTGGAGTATAGTTGAGGATTTATGGTTGAGAAATAGTTTTATCAGTATAGAATGGGTTTGCATACTAGTGAGGGTTTGATGTATGGTTAATGTAAGGGGTTCGTATATTACATCAATTCAGTAAGACATATGTATGAACCTAGTACATGGTTGTGTTATATCTACTTGGATATTGTGTGAGTAGTGTTTCTATCAGATCAACCATTTTTTGAACAGATACAGAGCGATCAAGAAGTGACAGAGAGACAGAGAGAGTGTTGGTGTACTAGTAGAGTTTTTTTCTATTCTGCGAGTTGCAGCAAGAAGAGGCACAGACATTTGCGAGTTGTATAAGGGAAAGGAACATATACCCACGTGTTTCAGTATATATGGGTCATGGATCCGCTGGAAAGTTTTCCAGAAGTTTGGTACAGGTTGGGACATGATTTCAGTGATAGAATTGATTCAGTGGTAGTGACAGGTTGTCTAAATTTGACATTTATACTTCAAGGCGGTTTGGACAGGGGAAAATATAGGTCGTTGTAGCCACCTTTTGGTTATAGTCGGCGAAAACAGGGGGCTGTACCTCCTTCTGGTTGTAGCCAGAGAATTGGGGAGTTGGAGCTTCCCTCAGGTTGTAGCCTAAGAATCTAGGGGGATGGAGCCTCCTTCTAGTTGTAGCTCGAGAACAAAGGAAGTTGGTGCTTCCGATGAATGTACTTATTGACAACATATAAGAAAAATCATTCAGTGGTTTTCTCCCGCATTGGGTTTCCACGTAAAAATACAGGCGTACTGTGTATGATTGCTCATTGTTCATGATTTATTTATTCTGCACTTGTTGAATGATATTGGTAAACTAATCATAAGGATAACAACACGTATATATCCTGTGGTTAAAAAGGATTAAAAATCATTATATTGATTCACCCCCCCTCTCAGTAATCCAAGAATTGGTATCAAAGAAGGTCCTTCAAACGACAATCTAACAACTGGAAGGAGATCATGGATTAATCTAAGATTGGGATACCACAGTTTGATGGGGAAAATTATGCCTTCTAGAGAAAAACAATGAAGACACACATACAATCACTAGGATTTGATGTCTGGCGATCAGTAGTAGATAGATACAAAGAACCAAACACTCCTCCAATAGATAAAGATGGAAATAAACTTGAAGAAATTAATTCAAGAGCTACAAGTGCACTCTTGAATGGTATAAATAAATCAATATACACCAAGGTTATGCATTGTAATTCCGCGAAATAAATATGGGACAAACCTAAGAACATATATGAAGGAGATGAGAAAGTCAAGGAAGTTAAACTTCAAATTTTCAGAGAAAAATTTGAACAACTAAAGATGAATGAAGATGAATACATAGCAGCCTACTTTTTACGATTTGATGAAGTAGTAAACAATATCATAGGTTTGGAAGATGATTTAAAGAAACAAATTGTTGTCAAAAAGGTATTGAGATCTCTACCAATGAGATTTGATTCAAATATTTCAGCATTAGAAGAGAGAGTGGACCTAGCTACACTAACCATGGATGAGTTGCATGGGACACTCATAGCTTACGAGATGAGAATAGAACAAGACAATCCAGCTACAAAGGAAGAAAAATTAAAAGCATCTAAGAAGACAAAGAAAAAGGCAAAGTCAGATAGTAGCAATAGTGATATCTTAGAAGATGATGAAGAAGTAGTAAACTTCATCAGAAGGCTGAAAAGGGGAACTAGCAAATATAGAGGTAAGCTTCCATTGATTTTTTTTAATTGTGATGGTATTGGTCATTTTTCTAATAAATGTCCCCATAAGAAAAAGAAAATAAATGAAGAATATGACTCTAATAGGAAACAAATGTACAAACGCAAAAGAACCAAAAATATTTTTTTCAAGAAAAGTCTTTGCACCAAAGAAGATAGTTCCTCATCAGACGAAGATGAAGTCAGCGATAGTGATACAGAAAGGGTTATATTCATGGAAGTAGAAGAATATGAAGAAGAAGGCACCGAAGAATAATATGAAGAGGCATGCGTTGATTACAGAGAAGAATTGTTGAGTGCCATAGAAGTTATAAAAAAGACAAAAGAAGAAAAACAAGTCACTATAGGAAGAACTAAAAAGAAAAGAGGTAACTCAAAATTCCAACTCCAAAGAACTAGAGCATATGATCACTAAATTAAAAATCCAAGTAGAAGAAGACAATAGAATTGAAGAATCACTCAAATAACCGTTAGAAGAAAAAGACGGGATCATTGGAAGTTTGGAAGCATAGATTGTTGTATTGAGAAAAGACCTTCAAAAGAAAAACATGCAGAACATCTCTAAAATTTTGGATGAGATTATAAGCACTCAAATACCACATCGTGACAAGTCTGGACTAGGATATAACCAAACAGAAAAGGGCTCAAGCTCCAGAACAACATATTAGGAAACAAAACAAACAAGCTATGCAGAGACAATCAGAGGATCTAGTGAAAATGAAGAAGACAAGAAGATTCAAAAGTCAGATCACAGATATAATCCACCTCCAAGAATATTCAGAGTTCATAATCAGTAGCAGTCAGAAGAAAAAATATCTCAAGAAGAAGAAGGATTTAGAAAGTTGACACCATTCAGAAGATATCCAGCTCCCATGTATCAAACATTTTTTATTGGATTATTCTATTCATGTAATAATTGTGGGCACAAGGCTATGAATTTCAGATTCAACGACAGGAACATAAAAAAACTATCAAGGATATACAAGAAATGCTTATTCAATAATGCCTAATGAAATGCAGAGTAGAAACTACAACAAGTTTGAATTTTTGAGTACCAAAGTGGAATGCTACAAGTGCAACAACTTTGGACATATGGCCAAATATTGTAGAATAACAGTTCCTCTAAGAGAATCACAACAAAATAATAAAATTCACAGATAGGAATCACAAAGAATATGGGTAAGAAAGAAGAATCACTACAACAATGAAGAATGCACACTCGCTCTACAACCTCAACACAAGAAACGTGGTTGGTATGTTGACAGTGGTTGTTCAAAGCACATGACGTGTGAAAAGGACAAGTTTCTAACTTTGAAAAAGGAAAGATATGGATTAGTCTCTTTTGGAAATGACAACTCAAATAGAATCATTGGAAGAGGCACAGACAAGATTGGAAGTAAGGATTCCAAGGTAGAAAATGTTCTACTAGAGGAATATATGAAACACATAATTCTAAGTGTAAGTCAAATGTGTGAGCAAGGTCACAAACTTGTGTTTGAGTCACAGAAATGCAATATAAGAAAATAAAATTCAGGCAGAGTGGTGACGACAACTATGAGAAATACAAGTAACATATATGTGTGTGTGCTAAGTGAAATTGGAAAAGAAAAGTGTTTATTAGGAAAGGAAGATGAAGTTTGGTTATGGCACAGATGAATGGTTCACATAAAATTTTATAATCTTGTCAAGGTCAGCAGAAAGGAAGAAGTCAGATAAATTCCCAGATCGTGAATCCAACAAATAAATTATGCAAGCATTGTCAACAAGGAAAGAATGGAAATACTAAGTTCAAATCAAAGGAATACTCCAAAACAAGATCACTGGAAATTGTGCATATTGATCTATTTGGACCAACTAGAACAAAGGGTTTGGAAGGTGAGAAGTACTTTATGCTATTAGTTGATGATTATACAAGAATGATTGTAGTTTGTTTTCTCGGGAAGAAGTTAGAGGCATTTGAGAACTTCAAGATGTACAAGGAGATGGTTGAAAATGAAATAGATTCGAAAATCAAATGTTTAAGACCAGACAATGGAGGATATTTTACTTCAAAGGAATTTATGGACTTTTGTAGTAAGCATGGAATGTGAATCATTTCAGAGTGTTTGGAAGAAAATGATACATTAAAAGAGAAGATGGAAAACTGGGAAAGTTTTCTCGTGTTGACAAAGGTATACTTGTTGGGTACTCTAGCAAAAGGAAAGCATACAAATGCTTCAATCTAAGTCTCAACAAAATTGTGGAAAGCATCAATGTGAAATTTGATGAGATAGGTGGATGAAGGATAAAAGAAGAATGAAAGGACTCTTTGGAACATGTTCATGAAGAATAAATAAAGGAAGAAGAAGTAGCAGAAGAGGAAGAATAAGAAGAGAAGTCAGAAGAGGAAGAGTAGGAACAACAATATCTTCAAGTACCTCCAAAGAAACCTAGTAGAATAATGCAAAAGAATCATCCATCAAGTTAGATTATCGAGAAAAAAGATGCAGGAGTTCAAACTAGAAGAAGAATATGTTCACCAGAATAGTTACACTTAGCACTACTATCCAAAATTGAGCCAAGCAATTTTGAAGAATCAAACAAGGATGAATTTTGGATCAAAGCCATGGATGAAGAGTTAGATCAGATAGAGAATAATGAAACTTGGAAATTGGTTCCAAGGCCAAGGAACAAGGATGTGATCAGTACAAAGTAGGTCTTCAGAAACAAATTGAACGAAGATGGAAAGGTTAACAAAAATAAAGTAAGATTGGTATGTAAAGGATACACTCAGGTTGAAGGTATAGACTTTGAAGAGATGTTTTCCCCAGTAGCAAGAATGGAAGAAATCAGATTGATCCTAGCTTATGCATGCTCCAAGAATATTAAAGTGTATCATATGGGCATAAAATCATCCTTCCTAAACAGGGATCTAGAGGAAGAAGTCTACATTGAGCAACCAAAAGGATTTCAGTTGTCANTTTGAAGAGATGTTTTCCCCAGTAGCAAGAATGGAAGAAATCAGATTGATCCTAGCTTATGCATGCTTCAAGAATATTAAAGTGTATCATATGGGCATAAAATCATCCTTCCTAAACAGGGATCTAGAGGAAGAAGTCTACATTGAGCAACCAAAAGGATTTCAGTTGTCAAAGAATGAAAATTATGTTTGCAAGCTGAAGAAGGCCTTGTATGGTCTTAAACAGGCCCCCCAAAGCATGGTATTCTACATTGGATAGATACTTATAGTAGCAAGTGTTCGGAAAAGGGAATGTAGACAACAACCTCTACATCAAGGTAAATCAAGATAGTATTTTGTTAATTGAGGTTTATGTTGATGATATTAACTTTAGTAGTGATGATGATAGGATGAGCCATAATTTTACAAAGGATATGCAGGATGAGTTTGAAATGTCATTACTTGGAGAATTATATTTATTTTTGGGTCTTCAAATATGTCAAAGCACTCAAGGGATTTTTATCTCTCAAACCAAGTATATCAGAGAAATAATAAAGAGGTTTGGAATGGAAGATTTCAAACCATTTGGTACTCCTATGAAAACCAGTTGCAAGTTAAGTAAAGATGGCGATTCAAAGGATATAGATCAGAGGTAGTGCAGTTCAATGATTGTCATATTACTTTATGTAATAGCTTCTAGACTAGATGTGGTGCAGGCAGTTGGACAGGTAGCATGATTTCAAGCATCACCAAAGGAATCACATGTTTTAGCAGTAAAGAGGATATTCAGATATCTCAAGGGAACAAAAGAATTTGGATTAAGGTATCCAAAAGGAAAGGATCTATCAATTATTGTCTACATAGATGCAGATTGGGTAGGTTGTATTGATGATCGAATAAGTACAAGTGGAGCATCTTCCTGCTTGGTTGAGTGTTTGTTATCTTGGCTAAGCAATAAACAATCATCAATATCATTGTCTATAGCCAAAGAAGAGTATATTGCAGCATCAGCATATTTTACACAAGTCTTATGAATGAAACAAACATTGAAATATATACAGGTCAAGTATGATGAGCCCATTCCAATATATTGTGATAACACAAGTGCCATCATTATCTCAAAGAATCCAGTGATGCACTCCAAAAAGAAGCACATTCTGATCAAGTTTCATTTTCTACTGGAACAGGATGTAGAGAAGAACATTCGAGTTGAGTATGTTGGGACCAAAGAGAAGGTTGCATACATCTTCACAAAACCGCTTCCAAGGGAAGATTTTGAGTATCTTTGCTAGAAACTCAGAATAGTTTCTACCCCACAATGAATTTTGAGTGTTATTCTTATATGTCATAGATTTACACGAGGAAGCACCATGAAGTGGACAGAGGATAGTTCAGATAGAAAGAGCATCCCCAAGGAGAGTTCAGTCAGTAGGAGCAGCCCTAACAGGGAAGTTACCTTTTCCATTGATGTCAAAGGCAGAGAGATTCATCAGATGCATGGGGAGAAAGCATAGAGGCATGATTCCAGGGGGAGTGATGGTCACAGGGGGGGCATGAGTGTCACGAATTCAGTATTGCATCAGAGTGTTGACATTAATGATAAAGGGGAAGATTGTTGATTAATTGGGTTGTTTTTCATTGATGTCAACCCTTGAATCAAGTATGATAGAAAATTCCAGTATGCCCAAAAGTGTATATAAGGGACCCATGTTTGGTTGAGGAATAAGTTAATGAATATCAATGAATTTGCAGGAAAGACTATCATAGATGGATAGTACATGTTGTATCGTTTATGGTGATATGTGGTACGTCATGTAGTTCATCATGGTTGAGGAGATATGGCTTAGTGAAGTTAGAGAACCCTCATGAGTTATATAAAATCCCCTAGAAGGTCAAAGAAATCAATTATTATAGAAAATCTTAGAAGAAGTTTACTAGTCAAAGTGGTTGTAACTAGGAGTTAACCATGGGTAAAGTTGTTGCAAAAAGAAAATAATTAAAAATAAATTAGTTGCAACTATATGTGGTGAGTTTACTATTTGTGGATAAATTGGTTGTAAGTGGGAAAAGTAGTTAAAAGTAGGTTAGCCCTAAAAGAAGGAATTTGGATAAAACAGTTAGAAGAAAACCCCCAAAGGAAGCTACTTGGAGAGTACAAATAAGAGAGAAAGGGTCTCTCATTAGCACCTAATTTGAGCACATTAAATATCTATCGTGTGAAATGTTATGGGAAGGTATCATTGACAAATATATACCAGTGAGTCTGAAGCAGTGATAAAGTTGTAGGTTTGAAGGGTCGATACTATTGGTATAGAACTAGGGTTTCATTAGAGACATATACAGGTTGTAGTACTAGAAGGGACTGGACATTCATCGCCCATAGTGGGACAAAGCACAAGTACCCACGGGTTTAATGTAGACAAAGCATGGATATGTTGCCAAAGATGAAAAGGAAGATCAGATCTATCTTTAGTGACATATTTCTATCGGGTTTATGGTTGATACATAGTGTTATTAGTACAGGTTGGTTTTACATGACAGTGAGGGTTTGATGTATGGTTAATGTAAGGGGTTTGTATATTACATGAGTTTAGTAGGGAATGTGTATGAACCTAGTTCATGGTTGTATTAGATCTACTTGGATATTGGATGAGTATTTTTTCTATCAGATCAGCCAGTTTGTGAATAGATACAAAGTGATTAGACAATGACAAATATTGAGACAGTGACACAAACAAAGAGAGTGTTGGTGTACTAGCAAAGTTTTTTTCTAGTCTGTGAGTTGCAGCGAGCAAAGGTGCGGCATCCACGAGTTGTAGAAGGGAAAGGCTTGGATACTCATGTGTTGCAATATAGAAAAGTCATGGATCTGTAGGAAAGTTTTAAATAAGTTTGCTACATGTTGGGACAGGATTTCAGTGACAGTTATTACAGTGACAGATTTGATTCAGTGATAGTGACAGGTTGTCTAAATTTGACATTTATACTTCAGGGCAGCTTGGACGGGGAAATGATAGGTGGTTGTAGCCACCTTCCGATTACAGCCAGAGAACATAGGGGGTTGTAGCCTCCTTTTGGTTGTAGCTAGAGAATTGGGGAGTTGGAGCTTCCCTCGGGTTGTAGGTTGAGAATTTAGGGGGTTGGTGTCTCCTTCTAGTTGTAGTAGGGGAACAAAGGAAGTCAGTGCTTCCAATGACTGTAATTCTTAAAGACATATAAGAAAAAACATTATTTGGTTTTCTCCTTCATTGGGTTTCCATGTAAAAATATTGGTGTAATGTGTATGTGTATGATTTCTCATTGTTCGTGATTTATTTATTCTACACTTATTGAATGATATTGGTAAATTGATCATAAGAATAACAACACTTATATACATTGTGGTTAAAAAGTATTAAAAAGTAATATTATTGATTCAACCCCCTCTCAGTAATCCAACAACTTTACCATGGCAGTTCCCAGGATGAAAATCTCACTGTCAAAAAATTCTAGGAGTGTGTTGAAGCATGGAGAGACACAACAAATTGTCTAACAGGTATACTAATATCCTGAGAAGAGCAGAGGTTTTTGACTTTATGTTTGGAACCTTCCATTTTGAAAAGGATGATATAGATATGGACATAGCTAATTATAATGACATAGCTATGGAACTGAAACTATTTGGCCAGAGAGTTTGCCTAGAAGTTGATTTTCTTGCAAGAGAAAAAAAAATTCCATGGAGAGGGGGAGCAACATTTAACTTTAAAAAAATCCCCAAGGTAGAAAATATGGAGATGGTCAATACAATATGTGGGAAAAGGGTATATATTCCTAGGAACGTTTTAAGAATGCTAGATGTTCCTCGGGGACTATGCATGTCTTTGATTCAAATTTTCCTTAGGACAATTATGAATCATCATAAGACTGATATTTTCGGTGACTACATGAGGCTAGTCATTTATTGGGTTGAAGACATGGTCGTAGATGTCCATCATCTATTGGCTAAAAAATTACATCATGCCCTTGAAGAAAGTAAAAAAAAAAGAAGATTAAGTTTAGTTTTTCGGGCACACTGTAGAAAATTATTGATTTATATCGCCCGAGTGACCAAAAAATACCTCTTAAAACCTACATTAGGAATTCAAAAATGAAGAAACCCATTGAGGAAGTACCTGAACATACGGTAGTTGATGGTGTGGAAACTAGTTCTGATATAGTTTCCAAAGATGAAGTTAATGTTATCATAACTTTAAGAGACCTACATGAATCTATGAATGAAGCCAAGGAGTAGGGAGGTATGGACCATTATTGGAAACATGCAATGATGATATATGTATTACTTTAGAAACTATAATTGACAGAATTCCTCCTAAAATGATATTACTTGATTATAATGTCCCTTTATGGGTATTGATTCTACCTCTCCAAGTTCAAATGTGAATAGTCCAACATACATTTTTTATAACAGATTCGGAATGATGTATTACATACTTTTTGCAATGGAGGATTCTTAGTCTATACACACCTAGAAGGAAAAGTACGAAATATAGCATATCATTAATATGGAATGCTCGAAGAAAATTGGAAATATGGAAAATGCAATTGCAAGGCAAATACAACAATCAAGCAGTATAATGTAGGGAAAAGATCGTATCATAGTTGGATTAAAAATTGAGCTATCCCTCGTTATAGATGAATGTATGAGGGATATTGATGATTCTAGGAAAATTTTCAAAATTTCATTGGCTACAGATACAAGAACTATTTCAAATCTTTAAGAAGAATTGAAAAGTAGACCACAAGTTTTGAAAATACCTCCATTGAATACTGCAAGTAATCCAAAAGTGGATGAATTAAAAAAGAGTTTGAAGGAGAAAGAGGGACTTATTGAAAATTTTTAAGTTGAATTTGAAAATACAGTGATAAATCTATGTCGGAAGAATAATTCAAAGATTGAACAATATAAGAACAAAGTGGACAGTTTGAAGAAAAAAAAGCATAACAAAAATACTAAGTTTAATCAGAAAAAGATGGAATTTCTCAGAGAAAATGGGAATATTAGATAACTTAAAAAAGAAATAAAATTTTTTACTAAAGAAGGTGGCAATGGTAAGGATGCAAGTAAAATTAAGGGTATGGGTAAGGTAAAAGTTAAAAGTAAGGGCAATGTGGAAAAAGAGAAGAGTACAGAACTTGATAAGGAAATATAACGTCAGAGCAAAGAAGGTGGAAAACATCAGGATAAAGGTAAAATTCAGGGTATGGGTAAGGGTAAATATATAATCCAGGGTAGTCCAACAAAACAAATTCCTTCAAAAGACTTGGAAAAGTACATAGAAGGAAAAGAGAAGATGTATCATGAAGCTAAAGTATTAAGTAGTGTTCTAGTTGATCTCTATCTCCCATCACCAATGGTGGAATCATTGAAGATGACAATAGTTAAGAGAGATGAAAATATTAAAGAGCTCAATAATGAACTCTTATAGAACTGAAAGGCACAACATTTGGGATGTGACACTAAGATACAAATGTTGAAATCCCAAATTGTTGATTTGTAGCAGAAATTACAAAGTAGAACAATAATTGACTCGGTGCAAATTTTGTTTGTTGCATCGAAGAAACAATATTTGAGGGAACAACAGATTGAGAATGAAATACTAAAACTCAAGGGTCAATTGGTTGATGTTCGATCCAAACTGAAAACAAAAAAGGAATAACTTGAAAAGATTCAAAATGCCAATGACGAGAAGTATAAGAAGAATACATATTTGTTGAAAAAACAAGCAGAAGAAAAAGCAAGATTGCAAGAGAAATTGCAAAATTATGAAATTAAAGATATAGAGAAACAATTACAATATGTACCTACTACAACTACAAAACAATCAGAAACCTCTACAACAACAAAGAGAGGCTCTGCAGATTTTTCTTCATCTCAAGAGAAGGGATCACAGAAACCTCCCAAGCAACCTAGGGTAGTTACAAAATAACATTGGTTTATATACCATGTACTCCATGTAATTACATTTAAAGATGTAATATATATCATTATTCTAATAGTTTATTAACAATGTATTTTATTTTATGCAGTTAATGACATGTATGAGTGTGTATAGTTATTGACATGTATTAATGTGTATAGTCACATATCAATGTTTGTAATACTTTAAAAGTTACTTGAGATTGAGTTATACACATATACACCACCATTTTCATCTTGCTTGCAAGATGTTTGAGTAAAACATAAGTAGTTTCATGTACTTGACATTTTGATATAACAATGATAATTGCATAGATTTATCTTTGTTGTAATGAATATGAAACTTATATGTATCAAGTATGAATATGGCTTGTAAAATAATAATTATGCATGCAAATTACAATACACACACAAGCTACAAATGCAAGATTTGTCCAATTTCCTCCAAAATGGTAATGTTCATACCATGACACTCATAATCCAATATATATATATATATATATATATATATATAACTTCCAAATTATATTTCATATGTATATACATACATAGTCTTAAACCCTAATAACCAAGTAATCTTGCACAAATACCCTATTGGGTATGGTCATATACAACAACAGTCCACAACCACAATATTTCACTTTAGGAATTATTAATCTATCATCTATGACTATAAATAATTTCAGAATTGTATATGTAACAATACATATTATTTCATGCATGTAACCCCAAACCAAAATGTATATTTCACCCTACAACGAATTGGGGATCAACAACATATATACAGCCTGTGTTTTTCCATAACATGGCATGCATTTTCCTCAATGCCATGTTTTCATGAAATTCCATAAGGACAATGTGCATAATGTGCATAATTCATCTAAAGATATGAATGTTCCCTAACATTGTAATTTAAGGAATATGTAATGCAAATCCTGACACAAGGATTGCAATTTTCATTCCAAGGTAGGTTCAAACTTCATCTATAACAACAATCCACAACCACAATATTTCACTTGTGTAATCATTAATATATCATCTATCAATATAAATCATTTCATAGTTTCATATGTAATAATACATATTAATTCATGCATATAACCCCAAACCAAAATATATATTTCACCCTGCACCATCTTGATACAGAACAACATATGTACAACCTACATTTTTCCCTAATAGGGCATGCATTTTCCTCAATGCCCCCTTTTCATAAAATTTCATAAGGACGGTGTGAATAATGTGAATAATTCATTTAATGATACGAATTATATACATACATATTATTAAACCCTAATATCCAATAAATCTTGCACAAATACCCTACTGGGTATGTTCATATACAACAACAGTCCACAACCACAATATTTCACTTGAGGAATTATTAATCTATCATCTATCACTATAAAGAATTTTAGAATTGTATATGTAACAATACATATTATTTCATGCATATAACCCCAAACCAAAATGTATATTTCACCCTACAACGTATTTTGGGGATCAACAACATATATACAACCTGCATTTTTCCATAACAGGGCATGCATTTTCCTCGATGCCTTGTTTTCATGAAATTCCATAAGGACAATGTGAATAATTTATATAATTCATCTAAAGATATGAATTTTCCCTAACATTGTGATTTAAGGAATATGTAATGCAAATACTAACACAAGGATTGCAATTTTCACTCTAGGGTATGTTCAAACTTCATCTATAACAACAATCCACAAACACAATATTTCGCTTGTGTAATCATTAATCTATCATCTATCACTATAAATCATTTCATAGTTGCATATGTAACAATACATATTAATTCATGCATATAACCCCAAACCAAAATATATATTTCACCCTGCACCATCTTGATACAGAACAACATATGTACAACCTTCCTTTTTCCCTAACAGGGCGTGCATTTTCCTCAATGCCCCATTTTCATAAAATTTCATAAGGACGGTATGCATAATGTGCATAAGTCATCTAATGGTATGAATTTTCTATAACATTATGATTTCAAGAAGTTATCATGCAAATCCTAACACAAGGATTGCATTTTTTACTCAAGGGCATGCATTTTAAAGCATGCTCTACTTTCAAGCAGAAAACACATAATTTTCATTTTTGAGCATGCATTTTCTTCTTAAGGAATACATGTCTCATATTAAGGAATGACTTACTCACTATCCTATATATGCATCATCTCATCATACAAAATCTACCACTGTAGCATTTCTACAACTTTTGTACAACCATGTAGCTTGTAATATTTTATATAATATTGACATATTCATTATTTATTTCATCAAAAGGTCATCAATCTTTGTTCAATAAATCATCCTTTTTGGAGTGTAAATGCACTCATAATTGTACAAAAATGTTAAAACTATTTTAATAATAAAGTTACAACTTAAAAATTAAATTATGGAGTCTTATCCACCTTTGGGCATGCACCTACCTATAGCCAACTTTAACAAATTTGCTCTTCGATTTTACAAGGCAATTGTTAGACTTTATGCACATCAGGTAGGTTTTTGTATGAAAATTCCACTATAAGGCTATTTGCATATGTATAATCACAAATTACACCTTATTCAAGTTGAACCACTCAATTTGGGTCAACATTGATACTAGGGCGTGATTTTAACTCTAATGTCATTTTCACTTCAGATTTACATGTAATCCCAAATCTAGGTGCATAAAAGAAGCCTATCTTGTTCTTAAATTGCACTTTAGATTACATGGGTAAATTTTTCATATATGGAAATCCATATTAAAAATTATAAAAAAAAAATTAGAGCTACAAAGTAGCTTGGGCATGCATTTTGACTTGGTCACCTAATACGGTTATGACCTTCCAAATTACAAGGAAAACTTTGCTTCTTTTGCACAACAACCCTTTTTTAACTTGCAATTGCAAACTTAACAATATGAATAGGTATAATATGATAAACCACAACCTCGAAAACTTTCACAACTCAAATCTAAGGTATAATAAAACCTCTGCTTATGTTTTAAAACAGATTGGGCATTTATAGGATTTTACTAGGCATATCTTGCCTATTATTGCACAACATATTCTCTTATGACTAAAAGTGTAAAAATAAGTATATGGGATTATGAAAAATGACTTAAAAAATCCTTTACAATTTTACCCACTCAAATTCAATGAGTTTTGAGACCTAGGAATGCATTTTAATGTAGCCTGGCATGCATTTTGCACCAAGGAAAAATTTACACCAATGCAAAATTTTCCGTCGTTGTCCTAGAAGACATTTTTTTGTCTTTTTGCAGGGCAAAGGGTTTTAAGTTTCAAATTGCACAAACGTATGTATAGAAAGATGCACTTCTTTTCTACAACCCTGTAACTTGTAATATTTCTTCTAATATTGACCTCTTTATTCTATTGTGAAAATTAGAGTTAATATTTATTCCATTTTTTATGTATAATTGGTTGGTTAGAAGTCATTGACCTTGATTTCTCGCATAATCCACCATCCTCTAATTCATCAAAAGGTCATGAATATTTGTGAATAGAAATCATCCTTTATGAAGTTGAAATGCACACCTAATTGTACAATCATATTAAAAATATTTTAGTAATCAATGTACAAACTAAATATTAAAATATGGAGGATTATCCAACTTTGGGCATGCAATTTCCTATAGCCAACTTTAACAAATTAGCCCTTTTATTTTTACAAGGGAATTTTTATCCTTTATGCACTGTTAACGCCATTTTCTGTATAACTAAGGAGATTATGTCTCGAGGCCCTCAAGTTGTAGATATGGAGTGTCGAGAGACTACATGACCAAAAACAATCTTTTTCATAGATGGAGACCCTCCTCACCACCACAGATGGTCGCAAATTTCCAGATGACATCCATCACATCAGCTAGCTTCTGGAAGGTAGTGGGCCTTTCTCCATGAGGTACAAGTCAATATCATGGTAGGCATAATTTCAATATTTAATCCATTTGAGTATGTTGTATCTTAGATTTCTCTAGATTTCATGATATATGCTTGGACATTATGTCTTTTTCCCTGCTTCACCTTAGTGGTTAACATTGTGTCCTAGTAAGTGGTCTTCCTTTGGGATGGGTTTTATACTAGGAACTCCCTTGAAAAATGATCGTATTGTTCCCAGCCATACTTACCACTTTCCATCACTATTCCCCCCCATTTCCTTATCTCTTGGGATTTTAGGGTGTATTGACCCAAGAAGGGGTTTTCCATCATCCTGTGGGAAGAAGTTGTTGAAGGCCCAGAGGTATTGATGTTGGGTAAAAGATAAAAGCCTATGTATGAACCTTCTAGATGCTTCTCCTATGTATCACCCAAGAAAGCAATGAATAGCTTATCTTTGAGTAAAGGGGGACCCACAATGAAATATGATATAAATGATTAAAAGGTTAGTTGAAGGATAGGAGGTCTCATCATGAGCGAGAATATCACGTCCATGAATATCTAGTGGTATGAATTTACCATCCTCTGGTCGCCCAAATAGGGTAATGGCTCTCAGTTGCATGGCTGAGAGAAAGGGGGTCTCATCACGAGCCAACCTTTTCATTTCCACTAGGTTTTTGTGGGTGACATTGCCATTATCTAAACACCACGCCAGGGTGGTGGCCTTCAACCTTTCCTTAAATTTATGAAAGAATGAAAGAATGAAAAAATAAAGGGCTTGAAAAAAGCGCATTGTAGACAAAGGTACCACACACCCTCTACAAAGGTACCCATGAATGAGACACTACGACCCCTTGTATGTCATGAGCCCTATTCCGATTTGAGTCTTGACCCTAACCACTTCACCCACTCTACATGGCTTAGAGAGGGATTTCTTTGAAACTCTCCTTGAGCTAGGGAAATATCTACCCAATAGGACAACTCGTCAATCCTCCCATATTCAAGCTTGACAAGTCGCATAATGTCTTTAAGCAATTAATTGTTTGATATAGTGATCTTTGATGCACATTCTTAGGTGGCTCATTTGTTGATTGGATTCACTTGTCATGATGTTATGACTTGAGATCCTTGGAGGGCGTGATTATTTGTCTTTGCAAGACCAAGTTGGTGGACAGTTTTGGAAGAACAAGCCTAGCTTGGGCTTCCATGGGGTTTGAAGCCCACAAGTGGATGTCAAGGGCCCACATGCCAAATGAGAAAGATAAAAATTGGAATTCCTTAAATATTACTTAGATGATCTATCCTAGCCCCCACATGCCAAACGTTTTTCCTAGGAGAGGAAAAATGTCACATCTAGAGGCATGACGTCACCTACGGGGGTTAGGGCTTGGTGGTGAGGTGGAATGCATTGGCACTTGGACATTTTGAGCATAAATCAGCTTTGACTATGAAGGAAACAACTTGGATACTTGACATGTGCCTTTGCCAAGGATACCACCCTCCTCCTACACCAACAACTTGCTCCAAATGACAAAACATCCCCTAAAGGGGTGACATCCTTCTAAAATTAGGGTTTTCTTATGTGAAAAAGTGAATTTTTAATGAATTGTTTAATATTACTTTGTTAAGGGGGAAATATTAGGTTTGTTGACCCCTAGTATTATGGTTTACCCCTAAACATGTGGAAAAGTTACCTTGGTGACTTTTTGTATAAATAAGAGATCATAATATCTCATTTTAACATAACTCTCCCATCTTGGAGAAGGACTTGGTCTGAAATTTTCGCTACCTTTGGAAAATTATCTCTCTTAATCTCTTTTTTATGGTTATCTCTTGATGTATGGTTGATGGAAGTGATGCGCTAGCCTTGGAAGGCTTCTCTCTTGCTATTGTGGCGGATTATCTTATCATTCTTCCTTGAATTGGTATGGTTTTTACTTTCATGCTATCATTTGTTTCAATTCAAGGCTAGTGTGCTAGGAACTAGGTGGGAAGTATAAGGGCATACACCCCCATCATAGTCTTCATCATTTTATGCTTCATATTATTGGTCAAACAAGGGTTTGATAAGAGAAGTATAAAGGCATACACCCTCTTAGCTTAAATCCTAGTTAGAGAAACTTGCCTTGGTGAGTGAGAGGGTTTACACCCCCAAGGAGGTAGCTTCTCTAGATCTTTCTTTGCATGACCCCATTAAACCCAAATATTAAGAGAACTAGTCATTTATTATTGCATTGGAGAAACATAATATTGCATTGGGAAATGTGATTTCTTTAAGTTTTAAATCTCTCTCTTTTGGATAATGATCTTGATTCCTTGGGAATTATTCCTCCCTTAGGGCATCCTCTTTCTCCAACAAATTCTTATTATTGTACTAACTTGTTTCCCACAACCATTAGGCTGCAAAAAACTCTAACCCTAAACGTTAATATCTCACAAACTAACCCTATACTAACCCTCTAACTTTGCTATTTTAACCTACCAACCTAGGTACATCTATTGGGATAGGTTTTGGCACTTTTTGATGGTCAGATTTGATGTTGTACTTCGTTGAATGTTACAGCCATAAGGCTGATATATTTTTGCAGAAATTTACTTTTATGACAACCATTTTTATTCAGTCTTGAAATGTTATTTTCGGTCCACATTGGTTACTAGTTTTATTGCTGACATTGCTAACTAGTCTAGAACTTTTACATGTTGATTTGGATATAATATATTGTTGATATAACTGCTGAAAAATAGGGACAACAAGCTTAACTTGTTGATTGTAACACACCCCACCCCTAAATACCCTTTCTAGGGATGGGGCATCAAATTTATATTCTTCCTAACTATCTCAATTCCTAATTCTGAGATCTTCGTTGGCTACTACTCGCCATGATCTTTCTAACGGTCACCACCACACTAAAAACCGAGCTCTGGTCTATAATTTATGGCCTCCCGAAGTTACTCGAGCGTTATTAATTGGGATCTTTGACGTTCGGCACTAAACATTATTTTTTCCTAATTCCCGAAGAAACCTCGCCACATGGCCTTAACCTTTCGACGATCGGCGTTTAGAATTTTACGTTGAACATCCCTTTACCATAATATGCCAAAAAATCCCAAACTCCCAAAATCTCTCCACGTGGCCTTAGCCCTTTGGAAATCGATGTTCAACATTTTATGTTGGAAATTCTTCTATTGTACCATGCCCCAAATCTTTCGAACTCTCGAAGTTATCCAAACTCTCAGAGTCCCGAACATGTCATCAACCACATTGGTCAGGCAAGCACGAACCAAAAGCTGACACACGGCGAGGGCTAGGGTGACATGTGTTCTCGATAGGGGGTGACATGTGTCATGCTCTAACATGCATAAGGGGTATGTTAATCCCCATATATGGGTGACACATGGCATGTGTAATGTGCATCCACGTCATCTTGAATGACATTAGGATGCCACGTTATATTGGACTGACAGTCTCCTTGACCTTCAATCTCACGTTTAGTAAGAGTTCACGTAGATCCATAGATCTGTGGCTCATGTTACTTCACGGCTCCGGTTTTCTAAGATTTCCAACTCCTCTCCTCGCGAATCCCCGAAGAGCTAAGTCTCCGGACTCTCTAATTTGGCGCCAAGTGTCCTCATCCTACCAACGGTCGAGATTCATTTCGGTGTTCGCAACTTCAGAGGTTTTCACACTCTGTAGGTTCTTGTCAAGGTTCCTCCAGAGTACTAAGTCTCTGGAATATGGGATTGATTTCCACATACCCTCTCATCTGAAGGCTCCAATTCAATGGACAACCTTAAACATGGAACAAGTAGGGGCCACGTGTCGCTCCATGACGCATTCCGAGTTGGTTGGGTAAAGGAGGGTGGGTCCCTTAGATCGATGGTTGAAAGGGACACCAAAGGATTAGAATATAAATGGTCCACGTCACTTCGAAAATTTGGCATTCATGAGTTTGACGTGTATCTCCCATCTTTCCCTCATGACCACGCCAGATCTATTGCCACATGTCACCAAGCATCCACAACCAGGATTTACTCTAGATTTCAGTGCTTTGGAGAACATCGCGTGTCCCTATACCGTCAAATACCTGGACTTCTAGATAACCGTTGATATGTGGACATGTGTCCCTCTATTTCGACGGTCCCAATTTACTCCGCAACTACAGCCTTCGGGAGTTTCGATGTTAGACCACTATTATTCTCTCGAAGTAAGACTTCCTTGAAGCACTTGACGCTTCCCTTCCTAAGTATGATCTAACGGCTGAGAGGGATCCACATGGGATCCCCATATCGACGTCCCTCGTCAATTTGTGACTTTGGCCTTAGGCTGTTTTCGAGGATTTTAGAGTCACAAGTCTCAAAGTCTCGAAGCTGAAAGAGCTAGCTCCTTTCGAACTAGCACAAGGTTCCTAGGCCCTAGTCACATGGGTCCTTTGGGAAAATATTGTGGGCTAAGCACAAATCTTTTTTTTTGCAGCAGTTGGGTTAAGGACATGGGCATGAGTCCTCGATCAGATGGGTGGTTAGTATGAAGGGAAACTCCCTTCTCCCATAGAAACGAGCTTGACATTCCTGCTAAGGAGAAATTAAAGGATCAGCGGGACTTAGGCGTTTTATTTACTTATACCCCAAGTCTCCTGCGGACTCACAACCATGACTCTCTAGCATTTAAACTGAGATAAATCAAAGATCATATAGATATAACAATTTACAAAAACCAAAGAAAATTTCAAATATCTACTCAAATACTGAAATACTTAATCATAAACACAGACATTACATCATCACATCCAATATATTACATAGAGTATTAAAATACTTATCACAACTGGAAAATGTGAATCAATTGTTGAAAGGGGTGCATGTTTCCTCCCAACCATAGGCACAACCACTCCTATCATATTTACCACTGGCCACCCCCGAGATAGACCATGGTGCTCTGAGAGAGATTCTTTTTCTTTGCTCCACAATAGTCAAGGACGAAGGTTACTCTCCTCCTCCCACGGGAAATTAGTAACTGGTTTTCTCTACTCCAAGAACGGAGGTCTGCACGAGTACTTCCTCAGTCACTCGTCAGCCTTGTTTATCAACTTGTATACAAACCCTACCCGTGGCTTCTTTCAGCCAAAAATGAGCTTATTGCTCATCTTTTTCTCTCTATTCCAGAGTTGAAACATGCTTCTCTTCTCCTCTCTGGAGAGTGTTCTCTCTACTCTACTCTAACCTGCAGATCTATCTCTTTCCCCCGAATTATATCCTTTCTTTCCTTCCTTGACAAGGTTGCGTGGGTTCAAATCCCAATTTGTGGTCAGGCCTAGAAACCTTACAGATGGGTAACCTTCCCCATCTCCTCATTAACTCTTGAGGATGGCCTTCCAACTACCAACCTGATTGGTAATTCATTTATGGGCCAGAGGACCGTTGAGAAATTACACCTAGTAGGTATTGGTCTGGTGAGGGTCATCTCAACCATTCTTGTTTTCCCCTCACCATCTCTCTCATAGCATCCATGGTCTATCTTGGCAAACTTTTCCCCTTTCAACAGTTGTGCAACACATATCAAATTTCTATTAACAACAGAAAATTCATACATTGACCCTTTTATACAAAGGTTCATTAAATCAAACATTCACACATATTTAGTCCACCATAGTCTCTTGGCCAGTTATAAGCTGGGGGAAACAGGGGTATTACAATCCCTTCTCCCTTAAAGGAACATCTTCCTCGATGTTCTATCTATTGATGTTCTTTGTATGTGCAAAAGTAAACAAAAATGGATATGTATGTCTCATGGCATCATCCATTTCCCATGTAGCCTCATCTGGGCCAAAGTGTTTCCACTACACCTTGACCTGTGCAATGGTTCTGTTCCTAAGTGGTGATTCCTTCATGTCTATTATGCATTGAGGTTTTGGCAGGAATTCTCCCTTAGGTTTCACCTAAATCACAAACCAATCAATAATATGATTAGAATCATGCACATACTTCTTTAATAAAGAAACATGGAAAACATTATGTGCCTTCACTGTGGGAGGAAGTTCTAGTCGATAGGATACTGGTCCTACTCTATCCAAAACATCAAAGGTTCCACAATACCAAGGTGCCATCTTGGCACAAGCTCCCATCCTCAGAGAGATTTTCCTAGGTCTAATTCGAAGATACACATGATCCCCTGCTTTGAATTCTCTAGGAGTCCTTTTCATGTCTGCATAGCTCTTTTGTCTATCCTGGGATATCTTCATATTCTGTCTGATCTAAATTACTTGTTGTTCCATTTCCTTTAGCATATCTATTCCGATTGTAACTTTGTCTACTGGGTTGTCCCATCTGATTGGAATGTTGCATTGTCTCCCATAGAGGGCTTAAAAATGGCTTATTTTTAATGACTCTTGATAGCCATTGTTGTAAGAAAATTCTACCAGTGGCAGGTAGTCCTCCCACTTCTTTGATTGATGCATTACATGCATCCTCAACATGTCTTGTAACACTTATTTGACCCTCTCTATTTTCCCATCAGTTTGAGGGTGATAGGTTGTACTAAAGATAAATTGTGTTTCAAAACCAGAAAACTGAGATTTCCAAAAGTTGGAAGAAAATTTGGTATCTCTGTCGGATATAATTTCCTTAGGCATTCCATGCAGTCTAAATATTTCTTTCATGAAAATGTTGGCAATGTCTATTGCCTTGCAATTTGACTTAGTGATTATGAAGTGAGTAGCCTTGCTCAATTTTTCCACAACTACCATGATGGCATCGCTCTGTCTGGTTGATCTTGGTAATCCTATGATAAAATCCATGGATATGGTTTCCCATTTCCATTCAGGAATTGGTAGGGGATGCAACAGCCCTGCTGGGTGGTGGTGCTCTGCCTTGACTTGCTGACATTCTAGACACTTAGATAAGTAATCAACTATGTCCTTTTTCATTCTGGGCCAATAAAATAGTTTCCTAGTGGCCATGATCATTTTCTGATAACCAAGATGACCAGTATATGGTCTTTTGTGTAGTTCATCCATTATGAACCTCTTCAAGTCATCACAATTTGGAATATACAATCTTCCCTTGTAAGTCAGCAGGCTTTCATTAAGCATATGATAAACTTCATACTTCATCCCTATGGGCTCTTGCTTTAGGTATGATGTCACAGTATTGAAAAATGCATATGTTTCTTGTGCATTTTTTACCCTCTCTTTGATGTCTAATTCATTGGCGCTTACAACTACCAAGTGAACTACTTCCATACTTATACTAAGGGCATTAACCACCCTATTCTCCTTTACTTTAATATGTTTTATTTCAAAATCAAACTCACTAAGGAGAGCCATCCACCTAGTTTGTATCACATTGAGTTTTGGTTGGTCAAACAAATACCTCAACCCACTATGGTCTGTCATAAGTAAAAATCTTCTACCTAAAAGGTAATGCCTCCACATTTTTAAGGCATGCACTATGGCATCCAATTCTATATTGTGGGTCACATAATTGACTTCATGCTCATTCAATTTTCTGGATTCATAGCAAATCACATGTTCTTCTTGCATAAAGACTCCTTTGAGCCCTTCCTTGCAGGAATCTGTACACACAAGGAAGCCTTTGTTTGGGTATGAAATCTCGAGTACAATGCATGGGTTAGAAGGTATTTCAACTCTTGAAATCTTTCTTCACTTTCTGATGTCCAAATGAATTTAACCACCTTTTTCTGAAGGGAGGTGATTGAGCAACCAATCTTGAAGAACCCCTTTATGAATCTCCTATAGTATCCTGCTAGGCCCATAAAGGATCTGATATTAGATACATCCTTTGGGGTAGGCCAATCCATGATAACTTTAATCTTTTCAGGATCAACTTCCAATCCTTCCTCAGAAATAACACGGCCTAAGTAATGGACATGTTTCTGGAAAAAGTCACACTTACTAAGCTTAGCATAGAGTTGATGTTCTCTTAGTACTTGGAGTACTAGATTGACATGTTCGTCATGTTATTCCCTATTCTTGGAATAGATTAGCCGGATATCATCAATGAAAACTAACACAAACCTATCCAAGAACTTTATGAATACATTATTCATTAAGCACATAAAAGTGATCGGTGCATTGGTAAGCCCAAATGGCACCACCACAAATTTATAGTGACCATATATTGTCCTAAAGGTTGTCTTGTGGATGTCTTCATATTTAATTCCAACCTGATGGTGTCCAGACTTCAAGTCAATCTTGGAGAATATTGTAGCACCCCTTAATTGGTCAAACAATTCATCAATCCTTGTCAAGGGATAACTATTCTTGATGGTCATCTTATTGAGTTCTTTATAATCTATACACAGTTTGAGTGTGCCATCTTTATTTTTCACAAACAAAGCTTGTGCTCCCCAGGGAGACACACTAGGCCAAATGCAGCCTTTGTCCCACATCTCCTTCAGCTGTAGTTTGAGTTCAAATAGCTTTGGTGTATTCATTCCATATGATTTTCTAGACATTGGCACCGCTCCTGGTACAATTTCTATTGAAAATTCAATATCCATTCTTGGAGGTAGACCCGATACCTATTTTGGGAATACATATTTATATTCTCTTAATATGGGATGGTCCTCTAGGCTAGGTTTCTCATTCTCAAAATATTTTATTACTTGTATTGCATACAAGGGACGTCCCTTTCTGCAATACTTCTTCACTTGGAGGGATGATATTTGTCTCACTCAGAAAAGCTTTTGAATCCCTTGTAGGGTTACCCTTCTTCCTTCTTCATTTTCACATTCCAAATTTTTACTGTAACAGTCCAACTTGGTTTTCTGGGCATCCAACCAATCCATGCCAATCAACATGTCATAAGATCCTATAGGAAGTATGTTTAGGTTCGCTTGGGTGGGAAACCCACTTATAACAAATTGGCATGCTAGTATGACCTCTGTTACTTTTATTTTGGTTCTAGTGGCTATTTGTACCAGCCATGATTTAACATGTTTAAGTTGTTGCAATTTACATTTCTCAACAGTTTGAGGGGAAGCATAACTCAAATCAGAACCAGGGTCAATTAAAATGGAAACGAGATGGTTGGCAATCGTATCTTCCATCTCCACCACTGAAGCTTGGTGGTCAGCTTATCTATTATCCAAGGCTGCATAAATTTGTGGCAGTATCTTGGCCACATCATTGACTGTGGTAGCCTCTTGTATTTTGTAGACCCTCCCATTGTTTGGCTTCCTATGCAGACAGTCCCTCAGCAAGTGTTCCTCTCCATAACCCCAACATTTCAAGGGTTCTCTCTTCGTGTTATCTGTCTTACTTGGAGCTGCTCTTAATGGTTTATTTCCACTCTAGGATGGAAAATTTTTCTGATACACACTTTTGGCAGGAAGGCTCATTCTAGAGCTCTTACCATGGTTCTTAAATATCGAGGATTTAAACCCCTTCTTCTTAAATCATGAATTGTTTTTCTTATTCCAATCTTCATGGGGTTCTGTCTTACTCTTGAATTTTGCATAGAAATACCTTTCTTTTCAAATGGTATCTTCTAAAGTCTTTTTGTAATGTTCCCAAGCCAACATGCCAAGAAAATTGCATTTTTCATGTGATTTTTAAACGTTTTCTGGTTTTGGCATTTCATTAAATACTTTGCAATCCTAAGTCTCATGAGTTGCACCAGGGTTTATACTAATGGTTGTTATGTTTGTTTGCAACAATAATCAACATAAATATAGCAATGGAACACACCTCAACAATATGCAAGATCAAAAATACAAGAGATAACCCAAAAATACCTCAGATATGATATTATTCATAATAGAAGAAGACCATGATACAATGGATCTGCATATCTGGTACAATATAGCTAATAAATAGTAGCAATATGAAGAAAACCCTCAATCAAGATAAAGGAGAGAAGATACAAGCCTCCAAAGGCCACAAGGCTATTATATATGAATAACAAGATGAGATCCCTACCTCTTGAAGTGCCAAACCCCAAACTGAATAAGTTATGCCCTGCTGGAAAGATGAATACACCCAAAATTTGGCCCTTCTTCTAGAGGCCTCCAAACACTCTAAAAATGGTTGGAAGTGTAGATCGGGCCAATACCAAACCACTGGTAAAGTCTCAAGTTGAACGGTGAAGGTATCACCCTCTAAATAAACAATCCCCTAATTGACTTGTGCCCTCTTGGATGACTGAAGACCCGACAATTTGGCTTCAAAACCCTCTAGAAAAGATACCAAACTGTAGATAGGGCCACTGTAAACCCCCTGGTAGAGTCTCAGGCTAAATGATAGATATCTGACCCTCCAAATGACCAAATCCTCATTCAGTGGTGCACCCTCCTCTCTCTGAACATGTACTGAGCTCCAATAAATAAGATAACAGTGAAACCTCCTCTGGAACAGGCTAGAAAAGGATCCCTAGGCCATACGAATAATACCTAGAAGTATGTTTGCTCTGGATCCTTCTCCTATGCCTAGAACAAGCTCCTCTTCTCAAGGTGGTGCACCCTCCTACTGGAAACCCTCCTGAAGTTGTGCCCTAGCTCTCTCTGAACCTGTAGCTGATGTAGAACCCCTCTAAAGCTGAGTAGATCTGATGTAGAATGGTGAGGGAGGAATATTTCACCTCCATGACCAATATTGGACTAGGTTGGGTGGGATCTTTCACCACCGAGCTAATCTGTAGGGTTTGTTAAGTCAAAACCCTCAAAACCCCCAAGTGCATGGGCTCACTAGCAAGAAGCCAGATATCAAAATGATAAACAACATGAATGAGAGAATAGAGGCCCCTATCTCTCTTTTATCCTCCCTGCTCACCTTGTCTCTCCAAAGTGACTTTTACTTTATTTAATTATTAATTAATTGATTAATTAACCATTTTACCTCTGAAAAGTACCTTATCTCTCCTTGTGGCTTCCCTGGCCATTGAAAGTCACTTCTCATCATCCTATCCTATAGTGTTTTTCCTCTTGATTCCAATGAGATATTACACTAAGAGGTTCCTCCAAGTATTATGACCAATATGACCTCCTTAGTGAATTTAATTAACCTATAGCCCAAAATAACTCAAAATCACGGAAATCATCAAAATGCAACGGAACCAAACCTAAGTTGTGCGGAATGGATCATAATGATGAAATAATATGAGCGATGCAATCTGGACCCCAAAATACCCCTCAATAGCCCATGTACTCGCTATGACCTCCATCTGGCTACTCTGGTCATCATAACACTCTGTAATACAATGATGTCCCAAAGTGGGCACATTACACTTTGGCTCATCAAACTCAATTTTGTCCCGGTAGAACTGAGGTAATCCACTAATTAATCGTTGCATATTTATTTTTTTCATCCTTTATGTAGGGCACATACCTCATCATCTCAAGGAATTTGCTGATATATTCATCTATGGTGAGTTTTCCCAACTTGAGTTCATAGAACTCCTTGGTCTTTCCATCAAAGTACTTTTCTAACAAGTACTTCTTCTTGAATTATTTCTTAAATTGTTTCCATGACAAGTCCTTCTCATGGAATCCTTCCAAATTCCTAAGGTCCTCCCACCAAATGGAAGTTTTCCCATTCATATTGAAAATGTTTATCTGGGCCTTTAAGTTTTCAGAGTAGTCATGGACTCTGAAGTACTTCTTCAATCCAAGTAGCCAAACTTCTTCGTCTCCCCCCTTCTTAATATCTCCATCGAAGGTGGGTGGCTTGGCTTTCTTTAATTCTTCAAGGTATGACACTTGGATTGTTTCCTCTTCTTTCTTCTCATCTGGGAATGGGAACTAGTTTTGCCACTAGAATATTCCTTGGAGTTGTCAGTGTCCTCACCATAGGAATATTCCATTTAATGTCTCTTGGCTCCATGTTAGGCCTTCTTTGAGGTACTCCTCCTGATGTAGCCACGTTCAGCACCATGCTTCTGTATCTCAGGTGGACTTGGATTTTTCTTAGTATGATGCATATCCACATGATTGGAAGCTGGACCATGTTGCAGTCACCTTTGTATTCTAATAGACTTTGCAGTAGGACTGCATTAATTTAATTTCGTTTTTCCTGCTCCTTGATCAGCCTTTCATTATTAGCCTTATAACTTTGTAATTCTTCCATGAGGCTTCTTACAATCTCCACCAAATATGGAGGGGTTTTTGTCTCCCTCCTTTCATCATATTATTTCTCTCTATTGTGGGATATCTCACCCAAATCCTGATGTGTCACCATCCATTATGTTGTAGTTCTATCGTTGTTCACTGACTACTGGAGTGTTGATAAAACATTTTCTATTAGTTACTAATCTACCAATTCATGAACAACACATATCATTGCAAGGTGAAGTTAGTTCTTTATTTGGAAACATTAGCAGCCTACAGTGCGGACTTCCAAAACATCTATCAAAAATAGAAGGTTCAGACAAGTTTCTTATAGAACGGGGAAAGGTAGGGTGTTACCCCATAAGTTCTCTAATAATTTTTTTATGCGACTCATGCATGAGCCCAAGTAAGCTAAGTGTTGTTTCCATGCTCTGATACCAATTTGTAACACACCCAACCCCTAAATACCCTTTCTAGGGATGGGGAATCAAATTTTTTTTCTTCCTAACTATCTCAATTCCTAATTCTAGGATCTCCACTGGTTACTTCTCGTCGTGATCTTTTTAACAGTCGACACCACACCAAAAATCGAGCTCTGGTGTCTATGTTATGGCCTCTTGAAGTTATCTGGGTGTTATTAGTTGGGATCTTTGACATTCGGCGTTGAACATTCATTTTTCCTAATCCCCGAAGTTCTAAAACCTCGCCACGTGGACTTAGCCATTCGACGATCGACATTCGGTGGTTTACGTTGAACATCCCTTTACCATACTATGCCCAAAACTCCTGAAATATCACCACGTGGCCTTGGCCCTTCAGTGATCGGCATTCGACATTTTATGTTGGACGTTCCTATATTGTACCACACCCTAAATATTCTGAACTACTGAAGTTATCCAAAATCCTAGAGTCCCGAACACATCATCAACCACGTTGGTCATATGGGCATGAACCAAAAGCTGACACGCAGTGAGGGCCAGCGGTGATACGTGTTCTTGATAAGGGTGACATGTGTCATGCTCTAACAACCATAAGGGGTATGCGAATCCTATATCTGGGTGACACGTGGAACACGTAATGTGGGTCCACGTCACCTTTAATGACATCAAGATGCCACGTTATCTTGGACTGATAGCTTCCTTGACCTTCGATCTCATAGTCAGTAAGATTCCACATATATCCATATATCTATGGCTTTCGTTACTTCACGGCTTCGGGTTTTAGAGCTTTCCAACTCCTCTCCTCGTGAGTCCTCAAAGAGATAACTCTCTAGACTCTCTAATATGGTGCCAAGTGTTCTCATCCTACCAACGATCGAGATTCATTTCGACGTTCGCAACTTCGGAGGTTTTCACACTCTGTAGGTTCTTGGCCAGATTCCTCTAGAGTACTAAGTCTCTGGACTATGGGATTGATTTCCATGTTCCCTCTCATATGACGGCTCCAATTCGATGGACAACCTTAGAAAAAAAACAAGTAGGGGCCACGTGTCACTCTACGACAGGTTCCTGGTCAGTTGGGTAAACAAGGGTAGGTCCCTTAGATCAATGGTTGAAAGGGATACCAAAGGATCTAAAGATCGACAGTCCACGTCACTTCGGTAATTTAGCATTCAGGAGTTCGACATGTATCTCCCATCTTTCCCTCTGGACCATGTCAGATCTATCACCACATGTCACCCAGCATCCACGGCTAGGATTTACTCCGGCTTGCAAAGCTCCGGATAACCTCTCGTGTCCCTATACCACCGAATACTTAGACTTCCAGATAATCGTTGATCTGTGGACACATGTGTTAAGGTTTAAGCTATTATTATGTTTCTTTTCAATTTACTAGATAACCATAGCATAGATAGGATCACTGAGAGAAACACAATCACAAGATACACAACATTTATCTTGGGAAACCCTGATGGGGGAGAAAACCCAACAAAAAATTCCTTAATATAGATAGCCAATACAATGCCAAGACAATAAACCAAAACACTAGAGAATATCAAACACCGAGAAATGTGTCTGTCTCTTCCTTCTTCTCCCAAATGCAGCTACCAAACTTACGCACTGGATGATCGAATGAGTGAGTGAGATAATGAGGCTTTAGCTTCCTTTATTTATACAAACTGACAGGCGCTGGAAAGGTGTCTCTTCACTGGGTAGTGTCGACGTGTCTTCTTAGTGGTTTAAACCACTTTAATTATCTTGGGGCTGACTTCTTAATTTTCACAATATATTTAGGGTTTGACCAATCCACAAAAGGGGATTTGGTCAATTACAATGCCCGACATGATCAATCCAAAAAATTGGATTGATCTAATGAATAATAGCTCAATAATAAATAGAATATTCTTTACAGTTACAATATTTCAACACTCCCCCTTAACAAGAAGTTTATTCTACAACATCATCGGGAGAGATAGAGGGAAGAAATATCAACATCATCTAGAAAATTGACTAGCATATCTATAAATCATCGTAAGTTTTTCTCATCATCAATATCATCATCCACAACAAGGAGATGGAATGGCATCAACATGGATTAGTATAACACTAATACATAATCATCATCAATAACAGTGCAAGGCTGATACAACATCAACAACAACGGCATCATCAACATCAACACTAGGCTGAAAATATTCAACATGAAGCTGGCATCTCAACAACATCATCACAAAGCTAGAAATATTCAGCATGAGGCTGGTATCACAAAAACATCAGCACGAAGATGGAAATCTTCAACATGAGGATGGCATCACAACAACATCAGCACTAAGCTAGGAATCTTCAGCACAAGGCTAGCATCACAACAACATCAGCACGAAGCTGGAAATCTTTAACACAAGGATGGCATCACAACAACATCAGCACGAAGCTGGAAATCTTCAGCACGAGGCTGGCATCAACACTACTCCCCCTTTCGAGGGAGGTCCTTTCAGACTACACCAAGCTTATCTCGAAAGTGCTCAAACTTTACATGAGATAGAGGCTTGGTCAACACATCTGCTACCTATTCATCCATGCTAACATACTGGAGATTTATGGCTCCTCTTTGCACCATATCAAGGATGTAATGATATCGGATTTCTATGTGTTTTGACTTGTCATGGAACACATGGTTCTCTGTCATCTTTATACAACTATGGTTATCACATAGAATCACGGTTGCTTCCATCTCCATATCGAATAGACCTGTCAACAACTTTTGAAGCCATATGGCTTCACAACTAGTGTAACATGCAACAATGTATTATGCTTCTGTCATGCTAACAGAAATACTTTATTGCTTCCTACTCTTCAATGAGATCATGGATGACTCCAAACTGAAACAACATCCTGAAGTGCTCTTTTTTTCAGAGACACTTCCAGCCCAATCTGAATCGGTATAACCACTTAGTCTGAAGTCATGATCTCCATTATAATTGAGACCAAGCTCTAATGTACCCTTAAGGTACATCATCACATGTTTTGCATCAACCAGGTGAACACATCTAGTCTCTACCAGAAATTGACTCAAGGTGTTCACAACAAAACATATATTTGTCTTGGTGTTCGTCAGATACATCAGCGATCCAATTATTTGTCTATACAATGTAGCATCAATCAATTCTGACGAAGTTTCAACCAAGAGCTTCAACTTTGTTTCCATGGGTGTATTCATGGATTTTCACTCCAACATGTCAAACCTATTCATTATTTCAACTGTATACTTCCCTTGGTTAAGGAAGATATTCTCTGGGCTCTGCCAGACCTCAACACCTAAGAAATAGTGCATTAGGCCAAGGTATTTCATCTCAAATTCTGCAGCGAGCTTCTTCTTACACTCAGTGATGATATTTTCTTCTCCAGTTAGAAATAAGTCATCCACATACAAAAACAATATAACATGCTCATCATTCATAACCTTCAAGCAAAGGTTAGAATCTGCTTTACTCTTGGTAAAGCCCAAGCTCGTAAGGAAATTGTCAATTCTTCCATACCAAGCTCTAGGAGCTTGTTTCAATCCATGAAGATACTTCTTCAATCTGCATACATGAGTCTTTATGTCTTCAACTTCAAACCCTTGAGGTTGTTCTATATACACTTCCTCTTCTATGACACCATTTAAGAAAAAAAAATTCACGTCCATCTTGTGTAACTTCCATTTCATCTTAGTTGCAAGGGCAATGATGGTTCTAATTGAAGTGTATCTAGCTACAGGAGCAAACGTCTCTTCATAGTCAATGTCTTCTTTTTGAGAAAATCCATGATCAACAAACCTTTCTTTATATTTCTCAATACTTCCATCAACAGCATGTTTTATCTTGTATAGCCATTTGGAAGATACCACATCCTTGCTCTTCGGTCTAGGAACTATTTCCATACATCATTCTTTATAATGGATTGGTATTCTTATGTCATGGCATCTTCCAATTCTTTCTCTTGAATAGATTCTTCAAAGCAAGTAGGATCCTTCTCTAAGAGATCACACATCAGAGCCATATAATTGGAGAATGGCTTGGGTTTCTTAACTTGTTTCATGGTTCCTTTGGGGGCACCATAATTCTCTCCATATTGAATAAGTTTCCTTGCCCAGGATGGATTTCTATTGTGGGAGATCATCATCTGGGGAGGTTCTTGAGATTTTATTATATCATGATATTCTAGAATCTCCTCATTAGGGGAAGTTATGACTTCCCTCACTGGTTTTGCAACTATGGGAGCCACAAGTTCTTCTTCATATACTTATTTAAGCTGGCATCTTCTTGATTTATTGAGTGTTGCATCTTCATCAAAGGTTACATATCTGCTTATCTCAATATGATGGTAACCTGGTATGTATATTTTGAAGGCCTTTGATACCTCACAATATCCAACAAATATTCCCTTCTTTCCTTAAGGGTCCATCTTGGTTCTCTTCTCTTTCGAAATGTGTACAAATATGGGACAACCAAATATTTGAGATGGCTTACTTCTGGATTCTTTCCGGAGAGCATCTCTTCAGGTGTCTTGAACCCAAGTGCACTATGGGAAAATCTGTTATGTACATACACTATTGTTTTTGTTGCTTCTACCCATAAGTGCATTGGAAGATCTTGATCAGGGATCATAGTCCTTGCTACTTCCATTATAGTTGTGTTGTTTCTTTCTGCTACACGATTTTGTTGAGGATTGTAGGGAGTAGTGAACTCCCTCTTGATCTCGGCATCTTTACAAAAGTTTACAAACTCTTTTGAGGTGTATTCTCCTCCATTATCTGACCTGAGTATCTTGATCTTTCTTTCAGAGATATTCTCTATCAAGGCTTTGAATTCCTTGAATTTACCAAACACTTCATCTTTTGATTTCAAAAATTAAACCCAGGTTTTGCAAGAATGGTCATCAATAAATGATACATAGTATAAATACCCACTGATGGAGGTTGATGGAACTGGGCCACATACATCTGAGTGAATGAGCTCTAGGACTCCTTCTTCTTTACTGTCTCTCTTCGTGAAAGGGTTCTTGATGTTCTTTCCTTGTGCACATCTGTTGCACACACCTTCATGGTCAACCTTGAATTTTGGTAGACCTGTGTCTGCCTTGCTTACATACGATAATGATTTGTAGTTAATGTGAGATAGTCTTCTATGCCAAAGTTCACAGGGATTCTCAATGAAATGAGTTAAGGCTGTTTCTGAGTGACCTTTTAGCTTATACAAGCCACCTTCTTCTTTTCCAATAACAATTGCTTCTTCCATGGTTTTTCCTTTGGGCCACATAAGAACTTCTCCATCTATGAAAGAAACTCTGAATCCTTTTTTATATAAAGTTGAGATAGAAAGTAAGTTCTTTTTCAAACTTGGTACATATAGTACATCCTTCATCTTCATTGGCGTTCCTAAATCAAGTTTGTAATTTGATTCTCCTACTCTTTTGATAGGGTACTGATAATCGTCTCCAAGTGTAACTTTTTGGGGAAAGTTATTTTCTGTAAGGAAAGAGAGAATGTATCTTTGACTTGTCATATGCTTGGAAGCACCATTTTCTATGAGCCAAGTGTCCTCACCAAGTGACACTGATCCTGAGAGAGAAGAGATTAAGACATAGTCTTCAATCTATTCTTTTATAATATTTGTGAGTGGCTCTTCGTCTTCAATTGTGTGGGCATGGTGCCTCTTGTTTCTCTTCTTGTATTCTTCTCTTATAGTTGGACAATTCTTAGAAATATGTCCCATCTTGTCACAATGGTAACATTGGTAGGATGAGAAATATTTTTCTCTTCTTTGACCTTTCTAAAACTTTTGGAATCTCCTTGGAGGGTGAGATTCTTTATGTATGAATTTGTTTGGGGCGTGAGACTCCTTATGTTGATAAGTTTATTTCTATTAGTAAGACCTCTTCCTTCCTCCTTTATTATGAGTAGCTAGGGGTTGATCTTCATCTCTTTATAGTATTGCTTCTTTGTTTGCTACTCTTGCTTCTTATTGAATGCATTCTTCTCAAAGACTATCAAAGTGTAGTTTCTCCTTTCTGGCACAAATAGTTTGGATGAATGCATCCCAAGGTCTTGTGAGACCATTAAGGGTTGTCCTTATGATTTTGTATTCATCTAGAGTATCACCAATTGCTTCTAGTTGTTCCATGAATTATGATATTCTAAAGAAATACTCTTGAATTATTTATCCTTTCTGCATCCTTGTATTTTTTAGTTGAGTTCTTAGATTCGTCTTTCGGATGATGTTCTTTCCTTCATACATCCTAGTTAGGGTATCAAAGATTTATTTTGGAGTCTACTTTGAAGCCACTTGATGAATCAAGTGATCTTTAATAGAATCTGCAATGATTCTTTTGTCCCTAACTGTGTCCTTTTGGTGTTTTTCTTTAGTTGCATCATCGGTAGGTTATAGTACATATTATTTGATGAATCTTTCTAGGTCATTCTCTTCAAGAATGAGTTCAATCCTATACTTCCAGGAACATAATTTTTCCACACCTTCTAGCTTGTCAACAAGCTTAGTGCTTGCAGACATCTTCACCTGGAGCTAGGAAAATGACCAAAAATTGAAAATGCTCAGAATTTAATTTTGAACTTACGAGGAGGTGCGCTTGGCTGAGGCGAGTATCTTGGTGCAGTTAAATTTTAGAAAATCCAAAATTTTCCTCTTCAAACTTGACCAGTGGAATTTTGGACAGGTACCTCTTGTATTGGTTTTGGTTTCCTAGTTTTCTGGTTTTCTAGTACCAGTGAAAACTAGCGTTTCACTTTTTGGGAGTTATATCCACTGAAAAAGTGTGTTGAGGCTGCCAAAGAGTTTGTTAGGCAAGGGCACACTTCCTTGATGATTTTTAGGCTGAAATCCCTCTTCAATAGAAAACCCTAATTTTCTTATACGACAAGAGTGATGTTCTTTCTTATCTAGTGAAAGATGCTCTCTTCATCTTAGCTCTGATACCATGTTAAGTTTTAAGCTATTATTAGGTTTCTTTTCAATTTACTAGATAAACATAACATAGATAAGATCACTAAGAGAAACACAATCACAAGATACACAACATTTATCCTGGGAAACCCTCATGGGGGAGAAAACCCAGCAAAAACTTCCTTAATATAGATAGCCAGCACAATTCCGAGACAATAAAACAAAACACTAGAGAATATCCAATACTGAGCAATGCGCCTCTCTCTTCCTTCTTCTCCCAACTGTAGCTACCAAACTTGCACACTAGATGATCGAATGAGTGAGTGAGATAATGAGGCTCTGGAATCCTTTATTTATACAAACTGGTAGGCAATGGAAAGGTGTCTCTTCACTGGACAGGGCCGACTTGTCTTCTTAGTGGTTAAACCACTTTAATTAGCCTGGGGGCCGACTTCTTAATTTGCACAATATATTTAGGGTTTAACCAATACATAAAAGGGGATTTGGTCAATTACAATGCCTGACATGATCAATCCACAAAAGGGGATTGATCTAATGAATAATAACTCAATAATAAATAGAATACTCTTTGCAGTTACAATATTTCAACAATGTGTCCCTCCATTTCAACGGCCCCGATTTACTCCGCGACTCTGGCCTTCGAGATTTTCGATGTTATACCACTCCTATTCTCTCGAAGTAGGACTTCGTCGAAGCACTTAAAGCTTCCCTTCCTAAGTCTGATCTAACGGTTGAGAGGAATCCAGAATGGATCCCTTGATCGACGACCCTTGTAAATTCGTGACTTCGACCTTCGGTTGTTTTCGAGGATTGTGGAGTCACAAGTCTTGAAGTCTCAAAGTCGAAAGAGCTATCTCCTTTTGGATTAGCAGAGGGTTCCTAGGCCCTGGTCACATGGGTCCTTTGGGAAAATCTTATGGGCTAAGCGCAAATATATTTTTTTGCATCAAATGGGTTAAGGACATGGGCATGAGCCCTCGGTCAAATGGGTGGTTAGTCTGGAGGGAAATGCCCCATCTCCCATAGAGATGAACTTGACATTCCCACTAAGTCGAATTCAAAGGATCGACAGGACTTAGGCGTCTTAGTTACTCCTACCCCGACTCTCCTACGGACTCACATCCCATGACTCTCTAGTAGCTAAACTGAGATAAATCAAAGATCATATAGATATAAAATTTTACATAAACCAAAGAGCATTTCTAATATATGTTCAAATACTAAAAGACTTAATCATAAACACAGACATTACATCATCATATCCAATATATTACACAAAGTATGAAAATACTTATCAGAACTGGAAAATGTGAAGTAACTGTTGAAAGGGGCGCTTGTTTCCTTCCAACCATAGGTAGAGCCACTCCTATCGGATTTACCATTGGCCAGCCCCGAGATAGACCATGATTCTCTGAGAGAGATTCTTTCTCTTTCTCCACGATAGTCAGGGACGAAGGTGACTCTCCTCCTCCCACGGGAAATTGGCAACTGATTTTCTCTACTCCAAGCAAGGAGGTCTGCATGAGTAATTCCTCAGTCACTCATCATCCTCGTTTATCATATTTTCTCCAAACCCTTCTTGTGGCTTCTTTCAGCCAAAAATGAGCTTATTTCTCATCTTTTTCTCTCTATTCCAGAGTCAAAACATGCTTCTCTTCTCCTCTCTAGAGAGTGTTCTCTCTACACTGCTCTCTCTTGCAGATCTGTCTATGTCCTCTAAATTGCCTCCTTTATTTCCTTCCTTGGCAAGGTTGTGTGGGTACGAATCCCAATTCATGGTCAGGATTGTAAGCCTTACAGATGGGTACCCTACCCCATCTTCTCATTAACTCTTGAGGTTGGCCTTCCAACTACCAGCCTGACTGGTAATTCATTTATGGGTCGAGGGACTGTTGAGCAATTACACCCAGTAGGTATTGGTATGGTGAGGGTCATCTCAACCATTCTTGGATTCCCCTCACCATCTCTCTCATAGCATCCATGGTCTATATTGGAAAACTTTCCCCCTTTCAGTAGTTGTGCAACACATATCAAATTTCTATTAACAACATAAAATTCATACATTGACCCTTTATAGAAAGGTTCATCAAATCAAACATTCACACATATTTAGTCCGCCATAGTCTCTTGGCCAATTATAAACTGGGGGAAACAAGGGTATTACATTGATCCACTTGATATATTGGTTTGTATTTTCCTTTTTCTTGTGTCTCGAGTAGGTACAATCAGCGAGAAAAGAAACACATCCTTTTGGGCAGCATTACTTGGTCAGCAAGGCATCTCTCTTTTCCTCTTTTCCACTTAGTATACCGACTTCTAGGGGTCTTTTCATCTTCCTTTCATTTCCCTTAACTTTTCCCTTAGGGTCTTTGGGATCGCCTCCCAGGAGTAACCTTAGTCACCCCCAAGTGCAAGACCTACATCGAGGTCACATTGGGTGTAGTGTCCCATAATTATAGCACTTGATTTTGTGGTTGGGTCGGGCTTTTCCCAACCTACAACTTGTGTGATAACAATGCACATTAGGTAGTTTTTTTTCTGGAACTGCCAATATATGAATATGTCAAGGTCTAAATTCACAAATAAAAACTTCTTCAATTTGAACCACTCAATTTGGGTCAAAATTGAGACAAGGGCATGCATTTTACTCTATGGAAGTTTTGACTTCAGATTTACATGAAATCTGAAATCTAGGTGCCTGAAATCAACCTCTTCTGTTATTAAATTTCGCTTTAGATGACATAGGTAAATAAAAATATAGATATATCCATTGTACAACTTATAAAATAATTTTCGGTGCTACAGGGAAGCTTGGGTGTGCATTTTAATTTAGTCACTTAGTACAGTTTTGACCTTCCAATTTACAAGGCAAACTTTTCTTCTTTTGCACATCAATCATTTTCAAAATTGTAATTGAAAAATTAACAACATGATCAGGTCTAATATGATAAACCACACCCCCAACAACTTGCACAACTCAAATCTACAATATAATAAAACCTTGACTTACTTTTACAAAAAAGTTGTGCAATTCTAGGCTTTTACTATGCATTTGTTGCCTATTTTTGCACAACATAGTCTTTTATCACTGCAAATGAAAAACTAAGTATACAACCTTAAGTAAAATGG
>JASDQU010735694.1:6196-18523 GCA_032191745.1 Picea mariana
ATTGATAGAGAAAAAGTGCGGCAGGAAAAGTGCGCAGAAAAATTGCAGCAGGAAAATAGTAGCAGGAAAAGTGCGGCAGGAAAAGTGAGGTAGAAAAACTGCAGTAGAAAAAGTGTGGCAGAAAAATTGCGGCAACAAAACCGCGACAATAGAACACTACAAGAAAAAAAGGGGGCTTTTGGTTGAGGTATGTTGCTGAAGTTATTGGTACAGATAGATGTTGTATAACAATGAGGTTCTAGCACATTGTTTGAGGTACAAACTTGTGGTATAATGTTGAGGTATATGTGATCAGATCAGATTTGGATGATGAAATTGATGAGGGCTTTTGGTTGAGGTACATGTTGGGTACATGCTTGAGACAAGTAGTTGATGAGTTAGCACATACATGAGGTGTATAGTTGATAATTTTGGTACATCTTGATGAGTCATAGTTTATGTGTATTTGATGCATGCTTGGTACTATTTGGTGCATGGTTAATGCACTCGTTGATGGTACAGGTTGAGGTACAGGTTGGTGCATGATTGATGCACTTGTTTATGGTACAGGTTGATTACATGTTGTTTGGATAGGTTATTGTGACAGGTTATTTGTATAGGTTTGATGTATGGTTTATGCATTTGTTTATGGTACAGGTTGAGGTACATATTGGCACAGGTTATTGGTAAAGGTTGTTATAGGTTGATTGGTACATGTTTACAACAGTATATCTCATAGTGATAGTGTGACAGTGGTTCCATCACTATACTTCTACGTTAGGGAGGTTGGACGAGGCAAGGACAGGTGGTTGTAGCCACCTTCTAGTTGTAGCCGAAGAACATAGGGGGTTGTAGCCTTCTTCTGATTATAGCTAGAGAATTGGGGAGTTGAAGCTTCGCTCAGGTTGTAGCCTGAGAAACTAGGGGGTTGTAGCCAGAGAATTGTGGAGTTGGAGCTTCCTTCAGGTTGTAGCTTGAGAAACTAGGGGGTTGGAGCCTCCTTTCAGTTGCAGCTGGAAAACAAAGGAAGTTGGTGCTTCCAATGAATGTGATTCTTAAAGACATATAAGAAAAATCATTCCGTGATTTTCTCCCACTTTGGGTTTCCATGTAAAAAAATTGGTGTACTATGTGTGTGTATGATTGTTCATTTGTTCATTATTTATTTACTCTGCAACTATTGGATGATAATGCTACATTAATATAACACTTTCATTTTATGGTGAAAAATGATTAAATTGCTCTATTACTGATTCACCCCCCCTCTTAGTAATCCAACAATAATATGCCTCCAACCCCAATAATATCAGGAGAAGCATTCTTTGGGATCAAATTAATAATCCCATGGTTAAGAGAGGTTGTCAAATCACCCAAAGAAAAATCCTCACTGGCCATGCAACACAAGTCTCCACTAACTATATCCTAAATTGATTTAAAACTCATAAGACAATCCATCAATACTAGGGGACTTACCATTCTTCATAAATGAAAGAGCAACAAATAGTTCCCATTGGAAAGTACTGCATCCAAGCCGATCTCGATCCACCACATTAACATTAACCTTCCTAGGGATTACGTTAACAAACTATCTTAAATCAAGGTTGTAACCCACACACATTTGTGTGAAGGGTTAGAACCATGCCCAACTACGAATGCCTATAGGAAATAATAAAGAGATATCACAACCCCAACACTCCCTTGAGCACTCTCCAAAGTCCAATAAGGGCCCACTAACAAAAGATCACTCATAATCATAACTCAAAACCAACTTCTTTAAGGACAACCATGTTAAGTTTGCCTTTATGTAGCATATCATGAACATATGTCTTTTTACTAGGGATAGAAATTCCTTTGAGATTACAAGACACAAGAGACAACTTCATTCAAGGATTAATCCCATGCTCAAGCTACTAAAGATGTTGCTAGACATGAATTCACCCAAGTGAAATGGACATCACTTAGGTGAGCACATAGTCACATCCTTATAATATTTTGGACACGAACTTTACTCGAGATCCCAAAGCTATTGTTCTACCAAAGAAGGATACTTGGTCTATAACACCCCTGACCCCCTAACTTTCTTAGGCTTGTGGGATGTTCATTTTCCCTCTTTCTTTGGGGTAAGTATTCAGGTTACTCTCCCTACTTTCATTCCATCACTGTTTTTATGAGGACTTATCTTATCAAAATATTTATTGAGTTAAAATTTACTTATTTGACCCCCAAATTTCTAATGAACTCCCTCTATAGGGCTCACTGCAATGACTAGGGACCTACACGCCCTCATCTGGACAACTAGAACCACTTCTCACTTCCATATTGAAAATCTAGAATGAATTGGACTCTTTCCCATTGAGACAACATGTTACAGGCCTAAACTTACATTCCGATGGTTTCATTTCGATGGATCATTTCGATAGACCCAACGAATCTCAATCTCAGGAACCAACAATTCTGATTTTGTAGGCTTCTCTAATGGCTTGATAGTTATCACCCATTTCTTCAGTTACTCACCATGTGAAATAGTGGAACCCACGATGATCCTATGGATAAAATGACATCACATCATTCTTTGATCGACGACTCTCGTTCACTCTCGAAGTCCTCGTTGTCAAAGTGCATCGACTTTGGGTGTTGAAGATCACTCCAACCGAATCACTCCGAAGGCATCCTCCAATGGATCTAACAGTCCTTAGGACCCCTCAACCAACAGTAAAAATTTGCTCGTAGGGTTCTTACTACATGGAAATTAAGGTTCTTAGAAACCCCCTCCTTGGAGTGAACAATACGATATGCAACAAATGAAATCCTATGGAGCACCTCCCAACAGATCGATGATCCTCAAACTATATCGTCATCAGACTCTTTTCTCAAGCCATATTTGCAAGATTCGAACAACACTCTTTATGATAAACTTACACTTCACATCAATGACCCATAATTCACCATCCCATTCTATGATAGATCAACGACCCTTGTTATATTAGAGCCTTCCCCATCAGAGTGCCATTGCAATCAAGCGCTGGGTCATTCCAACGACCTCACTTTTCGAAAAATGATCAATATATTTCCATCATACTGAATCAACGGTTGAAAATCGTCCTAACTCAAAACATGGGTTTTCTCCATGTTAAGAGTCTGATTTCGGACTTAACCACTACATGGTTTTCTTCTAGGCCATCACTAAGGTTCTCCTGGACCTTCTTGGCTCTCACCTTTGCTCTAAAATTCACTAAGGGATTCCCACATTGAAATATTGGTTGAAGATTTGCATATCCCTAAAACTTTCCATTTAAAAGTCAAGGAGATCTCACAGAGCTTAAGGCTCCCTAACTACTCAGAAACTCTGCTCAGTCTTCATGGTACTCCTGCCATTTCAGGGTGAATATTTTATTCATATCTTGCAATATTTCCACCCAAGTACTCGTAATCCCACAAGGTTACACCTATTACTGTCATCACACATCCAATGAAGGTTTATATCTTGCAAGCTTTCCATTTCAAGGGCTTGAACAATTCACATGGATACACCCCTCCTTTTCACAACTTACTTGGTTACATAAATTTATCAGATTAATAGAAGAAACAAACATGCATAATCCATTTTACTTAGGAAAATAACCATTCCTTTTATGTATATTTGAATTTAACATACAACCCATACATCAACATGATTGCATCATTAAACATACATAAACTCATAAGCTGAAACACTTATTTGTTTAGGGAATATTAACCAACCAAATGACTGAGAAAGAATGCCTTTCCTCCCAACCTTAGGCTATGTTGCAGAGTGTCTTCCTACAACATGCCACCCCCATTCCATGCCATAATACCATAAAAGGATTGATTCAACTGACTGCCTAATTAGGAAAATGGTCCAGGAAGGTTACTCTCCTTCACTCCACTAGCAACAACATAAGTTTTCCTCTTCACACTGAGCTCAATACCTCCATGGGTTTATCAAGAACCTTCCCAATTGAATTTCCTCTACACAAGGGAGTCCCTTCTTTGCTATACCCTCCCTCAATGGCCTCCCCTTACCAGTGCCAATTTCTTTCCAATAAGCACCAAGCCATGATCCTCTATTGCTCCAGTCTGGATCTGGGTCTTCTTTGTCCCAGGGTGACCATTAATTTCTTGGGAAATTTTCTTATTTTCCCCAAGGTAAACTTCCCAACAACTTTGTTTCTTAGATCTGTGCATGTGAGTCTCCTTCTCATTGCTTCATCCCACTGTGAGTTCATATGTGAGTCTCCTCTTCACCGCTTCATCCCATTGTGAGTTCATATGTGAGTCTCCTCCTCACCGTTTCATCCCATTGTAATTTTGCAAATCACTCTAATTTTCATGGTTCTCTGTGAGAACCTGTATTCATCTCCTCAGTTCTCTCGCATATGCCTCCTTTGTTCCTATGCCTCTCATGCCTATGCATATTTTGTTCTATTTTGTGTTTTCTCTATGTGGTGGTTTTCCACCTTTGGTCTCTTCTTCCACATACTCCTCGGGTTTCTTGTGAGTGCTTTCAAATGCAACCACCAGTCGAGAATCTGAATTCGAAAGGGAAATCTAAGAGTGTTATTCTATCATGTTTTTAACTAACTCTTTCCTCTTCAAGCTATCAAATCTATCATCAATTATAACTGCTTCAACCATCGACCCTACTCCCCCATGAATGGTCACGTGGCTCCAGACAGATCTAAGTACATTGGCCGGCGTTGTATTCAAGTTTGTAAGTGTAGGTTGGAATGTTGAGGAAGCTTCCTATTTTCTTCATTGAATCTTATCCACTCCACCTCACCAATTCCACCTTGTGATATCATGGCCAATACTCAAGGAATTTCCCTCTTAGTTATATTTCTTGTGTTTTCTATTAATCAATAGCATAATTACATGCTTCATAATCACATTATATGAAGTATTAGCATAATTAAAATCATGGGGGAAACCATGGTGTTACATGGTCTCTTTCCTCTTACCAAGGAAATAGGTCTAGAATTGGTGGAGAGACATGGTTGACATGGTTGACAACAGGTTTAGGCTTAGGCACCGATGGCTCCTTAGGCTATTTAGATTTGGGTTTGCAATGGGGGAAATTACATATAAAGTGGTCTTGGGATTGAAATGTGAAGTAGGCATTATGTAGATTCAAGTAATGAAATTTCTATAGGAAAACTCCATCAACGGTAAAAACTAATATGAACAAAGGAAGCATATACTTCATATCCACCTTAACACAAACCCTGGGGTTATCTCATAAGAAGTTGTGACGACCATCTAGGATCAATACTTTACCAAATATTTGAGTAAACATGTCAACAAAAAGACAAAATTCTACATGGAGTTTAGGGAACTCAATCCAAAAAGGATAGTCCACCTAAGAATGATTTTCTAGATTGAAATTAGACCTCTAGAATTACACATAGGCCAATGACCCAAAAATGTTCCATGTGCCATACTGAAGGAAATTTTGAGAAGAAACGTATGAGTTGAACATTAGGCAAAGATACTTGCACCTCGAGCCCAATATGAATTTAATTTTTTTTCTTTAGTCTCCCAATTCAAAATAACTCATTTGTTGAAGGAATTTTCACTTGGCATACATTGGAGAACAAATAAAATAACCCCCTGATGTTCAAGATTCTGGCGGGTGCTCATATTCCTTATTATAATTGAAAAAATTAAAATCATCCTATGGATATGATTGATTCAATGGCATGACACGAAGGCTAGGAATTGATTTCTTCTCAGAAAACCCGACAAAAAGGCTAGGCTGCAAGCTAGGAATCACTTGTACCTTTGTATTCTCATCTAGATTTATTGATTGAAAATCTGGTCACCTCGATTTTCCGCTCTTTGGAATTAAAAAAATATTTTTTATCATAAGAAGGAAATTTTAAATGATCATTAGCTCATGGTGTAGCCTTCAATATCAACTTTGTCATGCATTTGATGGAATCAAAATATGAGTATGTATGCCCGAGATACTCATGCAAGAAGAGCTGTGAAGAATTGCAAGTGGAATTTTTCTATGTGCGGTGCCCCTCTTTCCTCTCCATTTTCAAATTTTTGACTAAGTACTCTCATCACTTAGTCATTTATCTCACCTTCCATAACCTATCCATCTCTATACTTAGTCATTTTCCTACTCCCCTACTCCATTTTCCCATTCCTCACACAAATCATTGTCTCATTATTCTCCATCCATCTCCACACTCAACCGTTTTCCTCTCTTATCCTTTCACCTCTCTTCATACTCTCATGCCATACTTAGCCATTTTCTCATTTTCTCACTACTCTCATATTCCCTTCTCTTCTCATACTTAACCATTTTTCCCTCTTCCACTCTACTCTCCAATCTCCATATTCCACACTTAGCCATGCTTCTCTATTTTCATTCCTCACTCTCCTTTCTTTCCTTAACCATTTCTACGTTCATATTCCCATTTTCACTTTTATTATTTCATTTTCTTCTTCCCTTTCTTATTTTTCTTTTTCCTTTTTATTTTCTTTTTCTTTTCCATATTCATGTTATTTCTATATTTCATGTAACTCTTCCCCAACACTTAGTGATATTTTTATGACTTACTACAGGTCAATGATATTTCTTATGAATTAACTCATTTCTGCGAACCTCACAACGCTCACTTGATTTCCGTGACCCTCATTATGCACCCACACTTAGACATTTTACTACTCCTTTTAGCAAGTCTTACCTCCATAACTCCGTGGGTCGGTGATTTGTATGAGTCTCCCATATACTATACCCCTCTCCTCCCTATCCTGATCCACTTCACTCAACACTTAGAATTTTTACAACTCTTCTTATAAAGTACACAACTCAGTTTACTACCTCTTAACCCTCTGTTCGACCGATTCCTCATACTTAGTCGATTTCTCATAATTTACTGCTCCACAGTAATTTTATATTTCTTCCATACATATCCTTGATCTGTCCCACTGATCCATTCTTATACTGTAGTCTATATCTTTAACACTATGATTTGTATGTACAATATTCCAGATATATTATAGTATGAAAAACATAAATATTTAGCAAGCAATGGTAGGAAAACAATGATATATCCAAAAAAATATCAAAATAATACCAGAATAACACCAGAAAGAGAAAATTTATTAATGTTAACAATGTTTACTTGCCTCTTCGAGGGGGAAAACTCCAACAGAGAAGAGCTCTATTACAATAATCTCCAAGACAAAAATATCCGATGCCTCCTACTCTTATTTATACTAATTCTACCTTCTAAGGAAACTTCTAGAGGAAGATCTTTCTAGAAGCAGAAGCTTCTATTAGGTCTTCTTACATTGACTTATTCTCCTTTATTTATTAGGCCTTATTAACTAATGTCAACCTTTATTATATAGAAAACATATTCTAATAACTAATGAACCATGCAGAGGGGTTAGGATTGGATCCTAACATGCCATCCCCCTTCAAAAGAAACCTTGTCCTCAAGGCTGCATGTGCGGAAACTACTGGAGTATGGCTACTGGTTCCCAAGTCACATCCTTTGGTGATGTGTCCTTCCACTTGATAAACACTTCCTTGATAGTTTTTCCATGTAGTTGATGCTCGCGGTGATTGAGGATTGCTTCTGGTTGGAGCCAAAGGGAGCCTTATTCATCTAATTCCAGAAGGATGGTTTGGACATTGCAATTTTATCCCACCACTTTCTTCAGATAGGAAACATGGAACACCAGATGGATTTTGGAAGTACCAGGAAGGGCCAATTTGTAGGCCATTGAACCAATATGCTTGATGATCTGGTAGGGCCCATAAAAATTGGGTGCCAACTTGTGATGTCCCTGGGCTTTGAGAGATTTTTGCTTGTAAGGTTGGAGCCAAAGAAACACCTAATCATCTTCCTAAAAAACCCTTTCTGAACGATGTTGGTTCACCTATTACTTCATGTGGTTTTGGGCCATGAGGAGGTTATCCTTTAGAGCCGCTAGGGTGGTTTTGCGACCTTGCAACATTGTATCAATATATTGTACCTTTTATGTGCCTGGAAGATTAGTAGTGACTATAGGTGGGTGTTGGACATACACTGCTTCATATGGGGTTATTTTAGTGGCCGTATGATAGGAGGTATTTTACCACCATTCTGCCAAGGGGAGCCATTGCACCCACTGGTGTTTTTTGTCCGAAGCAAAACAATGAAAGTAGGTTTCCAATTTTTTTTTGATCACTTCTATTTGGCCGTCACATTGGGGGTGATAAATTGTGCTCATGTTCAGTTGGGTTCCCTATAATTTAAACAACTCTTGTCAAAATGTACTGGTGAAAGTTGGGTCATGATCATATACAATAGAGGTGGGCATGCCATGTAACTTGAAAATTTGATCAATGAACACTTGTGCTACTAGTGCTGGTGTGAAAGGGTGGGGTAATGCACAAAAATGAGCATACTTGGAGAGGAGATCAACCACCACCATGATGATGAAATTGTTCCTAGCTTTAGGAAGGTATACTATAAAATCCATGGAGATTTCTGTCCACATAGAAGGTTGAATGGGTAGGGGTTGTAGGGCACATGAAGACTTGATAGTTTCACCTTTATTACTTTGGCGCACCTCAAATTCTATGACAAAGTGACAGATATCCTTCTTCATGCCTGCCCAAAAAAAAGAATGACGGGCACGAGCATATGTCTTTTGGAACCCTCAGTGACCCACAATAGCTGATGAGTGCAACTCATTTAAGAGCTTCGGCTTGAGTGCTGAAGAGGGTGATAGAACTAGGTGATCCTTATATATGAGAATATTGTCCTGCCAGGTGTAGCCTATGGGAGGATTAGGGTCCTATTGAAGGAACTAAATTAACTTGGATATAGTCGGGTGTGTTAGCCACTCTTGGCGTACTTCTTCACTCCAATCAGGGACCAATAAGGATAATGAAAAGAGGGAGTTTTTCTCCTCATGTTGTCTTGAAAATGCATTGCCTACTATATTATCTTTGCCATTTTTGTATATGATTTCATAATCATAACCCAACATTTTGGTCAGCCAATTATTTTTTTCTGGGGAGGATAGTTGTTGCTCCAAAAACAATTCCAGACTATGGTGATATGTTTTGATATGAAAATGATGCCCCAAGAGATATGGCCTCCATGTGTGCACCGCATGGAGAATGGTCATCATTTCCTTTTCATACGTAGATCTTCCCAGATTGTGGCCATTTAACACTTGGCTAGTAAAGGCCAAAGGTCAACCATCTTGTGTGAGCATTGCACCTATACCAGTGCCAGAATCATCCGATTCCACCACAAAGGTTTTGTTGAAGCCAGGAGCTGCTAGGATATGAGTAGTGCACATGGATATCTTTAACTATGTAAAGGCTTGTTCAACAATAGGTGTCCAATGAAATGCATTCTTCTTAAGGAGGTCAGTCAAGGGCTTAGAAATTTTTCCATAATGGTTGAAAAATTTCCTGTAATATCCTGTGAGACCAAGAAAACCCCTTAGGCATTTTAAGGTCATGGGTCACGGCCACTCCTACATCTTGTATATTTTTGGGGTCCACTTTTACCCCTTTGTGATTGACACTGTGTCCCAAGTATTCCACTTCGTTGTCTCCAAATGAACATTTGGTATTTTTGAAAAACAATTGGTTTTCTTGCGGAAAGTGAAGGACTTTGTCCACATGAAGAAGGTGGCTATATTAAGTGCGGTTGTAAATGAGGATGTCATCAAAGAAAACCAAGACAAAATTACAAAGGTAAGGTTTCAATAGTTTATTCATGATACTTTGAAAGGTGGATGGGGAATTTCAAAGGCCAAAAGGCATGACCGAGAATTCATAATGTCCTTGATGAATTCTGAAAGTAGTCTTCAGAATATCTGCCTCCTTCATCCATATATGGTGATAGCCAAAGCGAAGGTCTAATTTGGTGAATACGCAGGCACCTTGGAGTTCATCCAACAGATAATCAATCACAATAATGGAAAGTTCTCTTTGATGGTTAGTTGATTCAGGGAACATGCGCCAATTACCTTCTTTCTTTAAGACCATCACCATTGGAGAAGAATATGGGCTGGTACTAGGGAGAATTACCCCCACCTCCAGTAATTCCTGTACCATCCTTTCTATTTCACTTTTTTGAGAAAATGGATATATGTAGGGACGTACATTGGGGGGTTAAATTCCTGAAAGGAGAGGGATGCTATTATAATGCTCACCCATGGAAGGAGGTAAGGCGGTGGGAACCTCAACTACCTTGGGGTACTTGTCCAAGATGAGTTGTAGGCTAGGAGGAACTACATGAGAGGCCTATTCAGTGACCTGAATGGTAGTAAATTGAGCAATCACATCATGGTGGAATTTCTTCAACAATTTTTCCATCCTATGAGAGATGATGATTTCAGGAGAGCCCACATGGAGACCTCATAGGGTATAGGGGTGAGCGTCTTGGGTGAATATCATATATAATTCTTGATAATTCATTTTGATTGGCCCAATAGTGAGAAGACATTCCACTCATAATACAATATCACAAACACCCATGGAAATAGAGAACATGTGGATTTTCAGATGATAGTCATTGATTTGGAGTTTGACATTCTCACAACGACCCCCACACTTCATAGTACCACCATTAGCGATGAGGATTTGAAAATTAGAAACAGGGTGGACAAAGTAATGGATCTCATCAACAAGCTCGTGATGAATAAAATTATGGGTGCTACCACTATCAATCAATACCACCATTGACCTATGTTTGATGTATCCCTTGAGATTCAATGTTTGCGGGGTTGAAATACCCAAGAGTGCATGAAGCGATATGACAGGTTCCTCTGGTTTCACAAAGGTTACAACTGGAGCTTCGACGTGATCACTTGGTTGATCCTCCGGTAGGTTATGAGCCTCATCTGATGGGATGTATTCATGGGGAGAGGAAGCTGATGCATCAATCTGGAAGAACTTTTGTTCTCTACATTTATGCACCGGGTAATACTTTTTATCACAATAGTAACAAAGTTATTGCTTGCGACGTTCCACCATTTTTGCTGGAGATACCTTTTGGACCTTCAATGTTTGTGTTAGAGCTAGGTGAGCCCCAAGGCGAGGACGGGTGAGAACTGAATCCTTCATGGGTGGGTCCTAAAGGATGGTCTCGACTTCCGTTGCTAATTGACATGCCTATAACTAGGTAGTAGGATGATGCATGTTCACATGAGCTCGAATGGCTTCCTTTAAGCCACTGATGAAAAAATCAAAGTAAAATGCATAAGATAATCCCTCAGTCCTAATATCCAACTGTTCAAATGTCGGATGAAATCTATGACTGATCCCGTTTGGAGCAACTTGGTGAGCCTATTCAAAAAATGTGATTCTGTATCAAAATGAGCAGAAACTACTTTAGTGAACACGTTCTAATTGGGTATTCTTGGATAAATTTTGTTATGCCACTGCTACCACTGCCATCGTTATTGATCTAGGTACAAAACCCCTACATGGATTTTGGTCTCATCATCCCAAATATTATGGAGTGAGAAGTTTTGTTCCATTTGAGACACCCACCCAACTGGGCTGGATCCATCAAATTTATGCATGCTCTGGTGGTTGGCATGGTAATGGCTTAGGTAGTGGATGAGGTGTCGGGACATAAATCAGGGCCACAAAAAGTGATATTTACCAAGGTGATCAGGAAAAGAGAGGAGTCCAATGGGATATGTGTCAAATAAGGTTGTCTCGGAAAGGGGTTGGACCACAAGAAAAAAAAGGCTTAAAAGTGAAGGGTACCACTGTGATTAAAATGAAGAGAGGAATGCAATGGACTAGGTTACAAATAAGGGTGATGACGGGCCCCATACTTTTTTTTTTACTCCTGCGTAGCTATACTCCACCTTGAATACTTCTGCTGTGGTGGAATTCCCAAATTCTCAATAATAAAAAATGTCGGCAGGGAGTGTTTTTGCAACGAATTTTTTTTGACAGGGGCCAATTTGCAGTGCAATAAATCAATTGTTTCCATCCAAAAGGTTAATGTTTGCAGGGTGTCTATAGTCATGAGTTTTCCTTGTGCTATAGCTCTCTTATATATGTGCGGGGTCCAACAATAGTACTTGGCCCAATATCTCAGGGCACCAACTAAGGAGTCTAGAGTGTACCCTTAGTCGTACTACCTGACTACCCAGGTACTAGAGAATCTCTTCTCGAGTGCTATTCTCAGTGACACTATAGCAATTAGGTGATCGATCAATTTATCTATGGAGCGCTTCGATATGCCTAGGTCGATCCATATACAGGTTCTATCTGATGAGCTACCACTTGAAGGGGTACCAACATGGGTTATAAGGGTGGCTAACAAATGTGTGCTTAAGAAC
>JASDQU010735694.1:31769-41882 GCA_032191745.1 Picea mariana
TTGGCATGATGTAAAGTAGTTTTTGTCCAGTTGATTTGTAAGCCTGAGGCTGAGCAGAAGATTTGTAAGAGATTGTCGATTTCCTTCCATTCGAGAGGGCTTCCACTTGTCATAATGAGAACATCGTCAACAAATAGTAGGTGTAGGATCTTGACCAACCTCGAGACCTTTATCCTTGTAATCTTTCCTTCGGACTGGATTTTTTTGAGGAGGAGGCTTAAACCTTCCATGACCATAATGAAGAGAAGTGGTGAGAGAGGGCAACCCTGCCTCAAGCCTCTGCCACTATGGAAGAAAGGTGAGGGTTCACCATTTATCAAAACAACAAAGGTTGCACTTGTGATGCAACTCATAATCTAGGTGACAGTAGAGTGGCCGAATCCCAATTGGATGAGGATGAGTCGAAGAAAATCCCATTTTATACAGTCAAAGGATTTTTTGAGGTCTAGCTTGAGTATAAGAGCACCATATTTTTTTATGTTTGATGTTGTGTAAGCATTCTTGTGTTGTTCCAATGGAATCAAGGATTTGGTGTCCCTTTAGAAACCCAATATGTTCATTGGATAGAGATCGTGAGAGAATGGGTTTGATTCTGAGTGCTAGGATTTTAGAGATGAGCTTGTAGCAGAGGTTACATAGGGAAATCGGTCAATAATCACCAAAAGTTGTCCGGTGGTTTGATTTTGGAATGAGAGTCAAGAAGGTAGAATTAATGGCTCCAAATTTTTTTCCATGGAGTTTGGAATCCTCCACTAATTCTAGGAGATCAAGTCCCAGCAGGTCAAAAAAGTGTAAATAAAACTCAACGGTCCAGCCGTCTGGACCCAGAATTTTGTCCTTAGAAAAGGATTTGATAGTAGTCAGAACTTCTTTTAATGTGTAAGGTTGTTCTATGAGTAAATAATCCTTTGTTGTAACAATGTGACGGAAGAGTTGTGCCGCTGTGACTTGATTTTGTGTAAGTGTTTGTGATCTAGACTCATAGAAAGACTTGAAATAATCTGATGCCATGGTCATGATCTCTTGCTGTCCTGTGATAGGTGTACCTGTGTCATCAATAATATCCCATATATGTTTCTTGTTTCTGGAATCACTGGTGAATTTATGGAAGAATTTATTGTTCAAATCTCCACATTTTACCCATGTAGCTCTGCTACACTGCCTCCAAAGTGCTTCATCTGCCAACATAATTTTATTTCTATCTGTTTCAAGTTGTTTTATAATTTTTATGTTTTCCCTAGTGCGCCCTGTTTGCGAGTCCGGATAGTGAATATTAGTGAGTCTGCGCTCCAAATCATGTAGCTCGTATGTCAAGCGCTTTTTGTGAAGAATTGCCCATTTTTTAATGAAAAATTTCAGGTGTTTTAGTTTCCTCATGAATCGGTTTTGTGTACTCGAAATGAACTGAGGAAGAGGATTAGTCCATGATGACTTGACAACAACAACAAATTCATCTTCAATAAGCGAATGTGTGTTGAATTTGAAAGGGTAGTTGATCCACTCAATAGTTATTCCAAATTGCAAAATAATGGGTGTGTGGTTTGAAAGGTAGGGGGTATCTACCCATGATCCGACTCTACCATATGATATGGCCAGATTTTCTGAAATGTAGAAATGGTCTAGGTGTTTTGTAATAGAATCGAGCCGAGCTCTACCATTGTGCCAGGTTGGTGAAATGACAGCTAGAGGGATGTCTATCATGCCATGAGTTTGGAAAAGAGTGATGAAGTATTCTGCCAAGGGGTCTTGTAAGGATGAATGACCCCAAATTTCCTCAGAGTTTGTTGTGAAATTCAATTCCCCTGCAAGTATTAAATTCTGAAGATCTAGAAGACCACAGGACTCCACGTTGTCCCAAAAGTGTTTTCTATTTTGGCAAGGTCCATAAGAATTGAGGAGGTTAATTTGAAGGTTGTTCCACCTGCAAGTTCCTGTAAGAAAGAGACCACCACTGCACAGGTAAGGATGTAAATCGAACTTGGATGGATCCCAAACTGCAGCTAAACCTCCAGAATTTCTGAGAGAGTTAACTGAACAAGAGTGCTAGTCAGAGCAAAAGGATGTAAGGAAGGATCTAGCTTTCTTCCCTTCAACCAATGTTTCCTGGAGAAAAATAATATCATGAGAGATCCTAGAGAGGAGTCTTATGAATGCAGAGGATTTAAGGGATCCCCCCACCCTTTTGATATTTAGAGATAGCAAGATCATTATTTGGATCTCGATAGGGATTTCATAACTCTAAGTGCCCTATTGTCAGAAATTTGAGTAGTTGAGTCTGTCGATGTGGAATTGGAAGGCCCCTCTCTGTGTCAGGCGCTTCTGGTTTTGATCAGTGAATGTATGTAGCCAATCCCTCTGGACCATGTATGTGTCAATCCATGATCCAGATCTAGAGTGTTTCTGTGTCTTGAGGGGCCAACATCATTATGTGGCAGATGGGACAATATACCTTGGTATAGGGGTATAGGAGTGGCAGTGTGGAATTCTTTAAATGAGGGTATGAGGGAGTCCAGAACAATAATGAGAGTGGTGTCGTCTGGCTGAGTTTCCGAGGTCCCTGGTAGCAAATATGTCGACCCCTGCTCATGAGGAGAGGATGAAAGGCTAAAGGGTTCCGAGAGAGTTGACATGGAGGGTTCTAGAGTGGTGTCCTGTAAGGTAAGGGGGCTATGGGGAGAATTATGCAATGGGTTGGTAGGTTGAAAGTAAGGAAAGGAGGTTGTGGGTGTTGGTAAGCACATGTTTGGAGTGTTGGTACACACATGGTCTGTAGGGATCAGTGGTTGTGCACACAGGTTTGTGGGTAGATGGGTGTGAGGGTTTGACATAGAGGTAGTTGGATCAACATGGTGTGTAGAGGTGGATGGTGGGGTTTGAGTGTTCACATCAGGAGAGGCTTGCATCGCAGCAGTTTGAGGCAGAGTAGTGGGAGAAAGTGTCAGAGCAGTGTCTAGAAGATCTTTTTCCCAGCTAGTGAGCGAAAAGTAAAGAGAAGGACAAATTTATTTTAGCTTACCCATGACCGTGTTTGGTTTAGCTGAAGCTCCGAAGTCTGGAAAGTCTAGATAGGATGGATGTGCATTCTTTGTCGGAGAGTCAACTCTTGATGAGAGGTCTAACATTTCTTCCTTTGATTGTTCTTCAAATTGACCCAGACATGTTCTTCTGAGATGGCATGTTTTTCTGCAGATAGTGCATCTGAAGGGTATGCCTAGATAATTCAGGCTCTGGCAATAAAACTTGTCTCTCCACTCTATGTCAAGGCAGTCAAGAAGACCTTCGTGAATATCGATCTCCACCATCACTTTGGCCAACTTTTTGTTAGTACCTGTGAGTGAAAGAGTATCAACAGAGATGTAGCGGCCAAGAGAGTTACCTATGGCCTCAAGTGATTTCTGGTTCCAGAGATGTAATGGCAAGCCAAGAAGGAGGGCCCATAGATGTCTAAGTTGAAAATATTCTCGTAATGGATCGAAACTGATACACTAGCGTTTGAGCATGAGGCTGCCTCCATCTATTGTCTAGAGCCACTCCAAGATAATTGATGAGTCCTTTGAATTTTTGAAAATGAAACCTAACCAACCATGATTCAGGGATATGGTCTTTGGAATATAGCTCAGGAGAGGCTTCTAGGTGATTTGTAACCAATTAGTAAGGTCAGAGCGACAAAGGTGCTTGTAATAAAATCTGCCGACTTTATGGAAACCCTACAATGAATTTTGCCTTTTGAAGTGACAAATAACATTCTTGTAGCTGCCTACGCTTCGTCATGTAAATATTGCTATTTGAATATAACTACTCATTTTTAAATAAGATGGTTTGATTGTTCCTAATTTATTATTTTCGTTTTCATGCTTCATTCATGACTAAAATCATGAATGAAACATTGAAACTTATAATCAAGTTGCAATTATATCCAAGGCTTGGTCTTTATGAAGGGTCAATATGCTTACAACTCTTTTAATGAATGCTCTTTTTCTTTGAAGCTGATCATATATCAATAAAACATTTGTTTTTGAGTTACCCCTGGATTATGAGCTATATCTTGAGTACTTTGTAAACACATCAAGAATAGATTGGCATTAAGACTACAAGCTTCTTCATTTCTTGATAGATAATTTTTGATTTTAAAACCCTTTGATTGGTATTTTGATTTTTGGATCACATCCTTTCCTAACCTTGGAAAATAAAGGTGCCCATTACATATGATGATTCAAACTTGGTTGTACCCTATACGTCATTTTAGTTGGCAATTTGATCTGAAAGGCCTCTCATTACAAGCTAGGGTCTTGAGCCATGCTCTATACTCTAAACATTCATTACCAGAAATGCCCAAATTTCATGACTGAAAACCCCATTGCTTATGTTATGGTGTATTCCTAGCTTTGTTTCCATCATTTTAGCTAGGGCTTACCTCCTACCCCTACCATCAAAACCCATATTTGTTTTGAGTCGCTCTTGTTACAGTCTGTCCAATCCCGTTTTTTCCTGCTAGAGACACGTTTTTGTGGGAGCGTTTCTGAGAAAACCGTGACGAATTAGATCAAACCCTTGAAAAACCATAATGGAAATGGGCCCTTTTACCTTCATAGCTGGCAATTTCTCTAGAAACTGAATCATTGCAGAGATATGTCTCGATATTTGAAGGGAAATTTTCCAGATTTTCCGTTCTGGTTGAGGTAAACGTTTATTTTTATTTTTCTACAACAATTCTCGTAGAAACCTCTATAATGGATAAAAATATGATAGAAAATCCCCTTAAATTCTCAAATGGTAAACCATAGTCTTTGGATTAAAACCCTTGTGAAGGGACAATGCTCGATCAGTCTTTGTGTGAACAACATGATGCTAGTTCCAAGGTTATTAAAACTCCCGAACATGAAATTGTTTGCCAATCCAAAAACAAATAACCTCCCACCGTGTCTGAAAGACAACAAGGAATTTACAGGTATCAATCTTAGGCCAAGGCCGATAGTGGAGAGTGGTAGTGTTTTAACACACAATCATACACTTCCTCAACCGTTTGCCCCTGCTATACATTGCGGGGTTTGTTTATATTGGGTAGGTCAGTACTACACAAACATCCCTATCTTTCAATCTAAGATCTATACCCTTACGGCTCAAAATGATTTATTAACAATTGAAAACTATGAGCTCAAGATCAGTGCATAAAGGCAAGGAAAACGTTTGAAAAGGACTGGTAATGTCATAATAAAAATGCTGAGTGTGTCAAAGCAGTGATCAACTGTGATATTTTATGATTCGAATTTAGTATTCAGTTGAAAGGTAAGATTTTTTTTTTTATCTTAGTTATGATTTTATTGTTATTTTTCTAATTAATATGGATTGAGTTAGATTTCCGTTGTTTAAAATAAGACTAGTTACAGAATCAACAGATTCTGTAGCCAGTCAATTCTCATGTAAAATTTTGGAAAATATTAGTTAAAATAAATATCTAGTTTCTTCATTTCGTTTTCTTTCAGGATATGATGTATCTTGTGGTGATCTCATAAGCTGGAGAATTTCTGGACTTAGTTAATTAGTCATTTCCTCTTGGTTTATTTTGTAAATCAAAACAAAAACTTTCATAATTTTGGAGATACAGTTTGATATTGAGTGGCTTTTTAGACCCTCTATTTTTGTAGCTTGTAGATCCTTTTTGAGATCTGATCCTATCTTACAAGATAGGATGTTTAGCTTGCAAGAACTCTTTAAATACTACATATTTTTGTAAGAAAGCATCTTGTCCTAGGGAAAAAGATGGACGATTAATTCACAGTCTTGAATGGAACAACAATACACATTTTAGCTTTAGCTTCTTGTAAATGGTGTCTTCATTTAAGTTTTGTTTATCCTGATATGATAATAGGTTTTGATAGCTTTAGACTTCATGATCTGTTATGTTTTGGGATAATTCTTTTATAAATATCGTCCATATTTGATGCTTTAGATATTAACAATGTGATCATCTATTCGACTCAAATGACATGATTTCTCTTTAATTTTTAGTTGAATGATCAAATGCAATGTTGTTACAATCAGATTTATCTTAATGTAATCGCTTGCGATCATAAGATCATAGGACCTATTTGTATCATCTCTTCTGTTATTAAAACTCAATTGCCAACACATTGTTTTGCATTTATTCAAAACAATCTTAAGGTTCATTGCAGGTTTCCCTCTGGACGTGGTTTCACTTAACATGATAGCATAAGGAACTACACTTTTAATTTTGAATTTGTTTGTAATCAAACACTTCTAATTTTTCTCAATTTGTTTCCACTGCATCTCGGTTGTGCTACTGTCCCACAGTTCACAACCTTAGAGAATCACTGGAATCACTAGAAGCCTAGAAAGATTTATAGCGGTTTTCCAGTCCTATAACTCTACTTCTCTACACTTGTTTTGAAAAACATAAAATGCTTTCCAACCTCCTAATGCTATTTTCTTTCTACAACCATCCCAACTTAAATTTCTGTTGAAGTCAATTCCCAGGTATTTGTAGTCTGCAACTTCTTCCAGAATGTTGCCTTCAAAGTAGAATTTATGCTGGTTATGCTTTCTTTTTTTAGAGAAAACCACTACTTTCGTTTTACTAATATTGACTTGCATCCCCACCCTTCTACAAAAATGCTCAAGGGAAAATAAGTGCTCTTGCAAACCAAGAGCTGATTTAGCAATCAATATAAGGTCCTCTGTGTACAAAAGAATCCTTATAACAAACTTTCCCAAATGGATACCATCAACCCCTTGCAAATTTAGCCACTCTTCATGCTTGTCAATATATAACCCAAAAAGGGTAGGAGACAATGGGCAACCTTTCTTGACCCTGATATCACTTCTAAAACTTTCAGAAATTCCTACTGCAGTTCTAATTTTGAATTTCATCTCTTCATACAACATATGCACCACTTCTCTCAAATGCCTGGGAACCCCGAGTTCCTCCATTCTGCCCCAAAGCTTATCCCTAAGAACCGTGTCAGAGGATTTTCTGAAATCAACAAAGAAACAAAAAACTTCTTCCTTTTTTTCCCAAACTTTTTGAATGATGTGCCTTAAAGTTATGCAATGATCAACTGTGGAGTGTTTAGGTCTAAAACCTGCTTTCCCTTTAGCATGTTTATCTCTTTCTTCTACCCACTTGCTGATTTTGTTTTCTAACATGCTGCCAAATAACTTTGAAAACAAGGGGTTTATCATTATGGTTCTATAATTGGAGGGATTATTGACGTCACCACTCTTGAAAAGAGGTATTTCCATACTAGTTGTCCAATCTGTGGGGAACCCTTGCTGTATGATGTTGTTTAAAATTTTTGTGATGTGAGGTGGAAGAATTTTTAAGCCCCACTTTAGATACTTTGCTTGGAGTTCATCTAAGTCTTTTTCTTTTCCAACGCCCAACGTCTTGATACCCATCTCTACCTCTTGCACTGTGAAGAGTTTTGTGTTTGTGTTGACCAAGGGAGGAGGGTCAACCTTGGGATCCTACTTATACAATTGTCTTGCATAGTCAAACCATTTATAAGTTGCATTGTTGATTTCAGTTTGCACCTTTTTCAGTTGGAGCTCCTTCCATAATAGTTTGGGGTTATTTTTCCCAAGGAATATTAATTATTCTCTCCTCGAAACCATGAAATCAACCTTTTTCTTTCTTACTATCTGCTTGTAAGCTTTGAGCTTTATGTTATCCTTGTCCGATTCCTTACACCTTCTCCTTGCCTTTTTGCATTCCTTGTCAAACCAAGCATTAATCGGAAAACAATTTGTTTTAGACCTCTTCATTTTTTCTTTTTTGCACTCAGCAAGTGCGCTTTGAATTAAATGTGTTAATCCATGACTATGAAGGCCATGAAATGAGATTTCCTCCTTCTCAAAGAGCCTCTCTAATGTTTTTTTGAAGGTATTACAATTCTTTGGAGTCAAAAGAATTCTGCCATTTGGAGGATTTTGTTGGACACACTGAGTTTTTGACCCTAATTGCTTCTTTCCAGTCCAAGAGAAACTTAAATATATTGGCTTGTGATCTGATTTTAAGTACCAAATTTGATCTCAATCAACACTTCCTCCATTTTCCCACACACACTATGCGAGCAAATTGCATTATCTACTACACTTGCTCCATTGTAAGTATTGCAAGTGAAATTACCAGATTTTTCCCATCTAGTGAAACCCTTACAAACGACTAAATTGAAAGCCCCACATAGCGTAAGCAATTGTTCTCCAAAGAGATTGCAGCCTTTATCCTTTGAAATTCATTCCCACTAATGATTACTCTCTTCTGTAATCCAGATAGGGTCATCGTCTTCTTTGCAACAAAGAATGCTAGCTTGTTCACCTGAAGTTCTAGCATTGAAATGCCCCACTATAAGGACTTCACCTAGCTGAGAATATATTGCAATATCTGTTTTTAGGGCTGCAAAGGGATATTTTTGGTCAAGCTCTCTACTTTTGTAGATTTTTGAAACTTGTGGCACAATATAACATGTTGCAATTCTGATGCGATTTCCATTTTCTGATATTTTAAGCCAGACAAATTGCTTATTTGGGTCTTCTTTTTCTAGCTGAATGAAACGACCTTATTTTTCTCTTACTAATACCATGATAACCCCATGCCCTTTTCCATTCCCTGCTACCTTGTTCCACACTGATATCTTCCAATACCCTTCAAACAAGGTGTCTTGCACCCTTCATGCTCATGTGTTTCTATGAGGCAAATTATGTCTCTATCTTCCACAATAGGCCCTAACCCAGGTCCTCGTCTCCATGGGTAACCCCTACAGTTCCAACAAACTAATCTTAAGGAAAATTGGGTATGACTTGATTGCTATTTGTTTTGACATGCAAGACTCACAGTTGAGTCTTTTTCCTTGCTTGCCCATACTGACCTTACTTCCTCATTTCTTGCTGAAGAGTTTGCTGCCTCTTCTTTGTCATTGTTTTGCTACCTTGTTTTGGAAGGAGGTCCAAATTGCGCTATCACAACTTTAACTTTATAAATACATGCTCTTTTCACCTCATCTCTTGATGCCCTAACTTTTGTCATTTCGTCCCTCCTTTCCTCTTGTTGTCTTACAGTTAAGTCTTCTTCTAGAAAAAACCGAGAACCCCTCAAGAACTGCTTCCTGCTTAGAATGATATCTTTATCACGCAATTTGGGCATGATGAATTTTATGGGCCTGACTCTCTCACCGTTAGGATTGCCTAATCTCCATGCTTGACATATTTTTCCTTGCAATTGGAGCTTTTCTTTCAAGAAGACTCTTGCAAGGTCAAGAGTACATTCATTTTTCCGATAATCTTTCACCCCCTTAATAATTATGCTTGTTGCTCGATCCTGTCTTTCCTTGCTTTCTCTATCTTGCATGTTGTCCACCTAAATGCTTGTTTCTCCTTCCNGCCACCCCTTAAAATTTTGAAGGACATGAAGGTGGGATTTGATCCACTTATGTGTGCATGAGTCAAGAGATTGTTTTAATATAATGTCTTTGGGTGAAACCACATGTTTGACCACTATCTCAAGGTGACCCCATGGCTCCAAGAAAATATCTCACAAGAATTGAACCTTGTCCATTATGGAAAAATTCCTTACTCCTCACCAATGGATCCAAACCTTTCAAGTGAAGTTTATTATACTTTGAAAACGTATATATTTACATACTCACATAATACTCCAACCCTTTCAAATGAAGTTTATTCTACTTTGAAAACATATATATTTACATAATCACATAATACTCATATCTCTTGTACATATATGTGATAAAGGTGAATGGTGGGAAACAAAGAAGTGTATATGTGAGAAAAACATACATCCATGATTTTTATTTTTATTTTTATATTCAATATTTCAAATGGAGAAATTAGATTATAGATCATCTTGTTTGCATGGCACTTTCAAATAAAAAGAGTCTTTACATATTCAACACTACCCAAAAAAAAAAACCCATATGGTTTCCTATATCTACTTATTACGTTCTTCTAAAGGCGTTTTGCCCCTACTTGTGTTTACACTACCAAAAATTACATTAAAAAATATATTATCAACCTTAAAGCCAATCAAAACATAAACTTAAACTTATATATTCCAGATAACTTGGATTCTTTTTCTTCTTC
>JASDQU010735694.1:41902-55775 GCA_032191745.1 Picea mariana
GCCACCCCTTAAAATTTTGAAGGACATGAAGGTGGGATTTGATCCACTTATGTGTGCATGAGTCAAGAGATTGTTTTAATATAATGTCTTTGGGTGAAACCACATGTTTGACCACTATCTCAAGGTGACCCCATGGCTCCAAGAAAATATCTCACAAGAATTGAACCTTGTCCATTATGGAAAAATTCCTTACTCCTCACCAATGGATCCAAACCTTTCAAGTGAAGTTTATTATACTTTGAAAACGTATATATTTACATACTCACATAATACTCCAACCCTTTCAAATGAAGTTTATTCTACTTTGAAAACATATATATTTACATAATCACATAATACTCATATCTCTTGTACATATATGTGATAAAGGTGAATGGTGGGAAACAAAGAAGTGTATATGTGAGAAAAACATACATCCATGATTTTTATTTTTATTTTTATATTCAATATTTCAAATGGAGAAATTAGATTATAGATCATCTTGTTTGCATGGCACTTTCAAATAAAAAGAGTCTTTACATATTCAACACTACCCAAAAAAAAAAACCCATATGGTTTCCTATATCTACTTATTACGTTCTTCTAAAGGCGTTTTGCCCCTACTTGTGTTTACACTACCAAAAATTACATTAAAAAATATATTATCAACCTTAAAGCCAATCAAAACATAAACTTAAACTTATATATTCCAGATAACTTGGATTCTTTTTCTTCTTCCTATTGTGCACCAATAYAAAGTTTGTATTTTGTCTTGAATATTTTCTTCCATAGATTGTTTTTCAAAAAACATACCTTCCTACGATGATAATGTCTGATTATTGAACTCTTTATAGATATAAATAAAGGAGATATTTGAAAACCTTTTTCCTACCATTGAGATCCTATTTATGATTGGGATAAACACTAGATTGTCAAATTTATTTCTCCCCTTTTCCCAATCTATGATAAGTTTGGAGTCCCCTAGAACTCGAAGACTACCAATTCCTCTTTCAACTACTATTTTAAGAAGTGACCATAGAACATAAAACTCAACTCTATTATTCGTACATTGCCTTGCTACATATTTAAATGAAATGACATGTTTTTCATCTAAGAAAAGGATGTCCCCTGCTCCACACATATGTAGGTTTCCTTGACAAGCATTGGCAAAAATACCTAGGCTACAACTTTGTTAATTTATGGTTCCTTCAAAATTATTGGCTACTTAACTTCACTAGGTTTCTGTAATCTTCCATAAGCGTATGTATTTTGAATACAAACTTGGATTGGGGAAATTTAATTATCTTGAAAGGTCATATCGTTTCTTGAAAGCCATATCCCCCACACCACAAAGAATGGCAATTCCTTATGATCTACTACATACTTTTTCTTGTAAGACTCTTTAAATTATGCTAAAAGGGAATTCCCAACCTATTCTCTATTTTCATTTGTCAACTTAACCATGTTGGAGATGTGTTTTATTCTTTGCATGTAGATTGTGCATTTATGCGTGAAGCATTAGCTATAGCATGTGCACAATGCACTCATCCATTTTTGTTTTTTTTACTTTTTTCAACCTTTTGTAATTTAATCCTAGTCAAGGATTTCCAGGGTAAATCTATGTACTATGTGTGTACCATTGTTTCCGTTTCTATCTTTCTTAAGAATATATAGGAATTTCTTCACTTGCAATGGTTTAAAACTTACAAACTAATTCACTCCAAACTTCTCTTGCATAGGGGAACTATACCAATATATGGTCAACTATTTCATTCATTGCTTTTACATTTAATGCACCTTCTTGGCCCTTACTAGGTTCTTTTTTGATAATTATCCCATGTAAGAATTTTGTTTGACATTGCCTGTCATGTACTTAGTCACCTAATTATGTTGTAACTCACATTCTTACATGGAAATAATAGGAAATTATAAATATAACAACATAATTGACATTGCCCATGATAATTCACCAAACATTCATGAATTCATTCAACGATTTGAATATACAATTCATCAGTTTTGCTCATACATTGATTTATAACAATTTATGCATGGAAATTACACTACAACTTGCACACATAGTCATTTCCCATACAAATTAATTATATTACATCCATACTCTAGGTGCTTTGAGGATACCCAAAAAGCCCATTACATCTATTTCACATAGATGGGTATTAGCATACATAATAGAGGCACAATTAAGCCTTTTGAATTACCAATGAAGTAAATAAATTCATGCATATTCTTAAGCAAATCATAAATTAATCAATGGAAAATAAAGCAATGTGTACAAATTCTTAAGCAAAACGCAAATTAATCAATGGCTCATACACACAAAGAGAGTTATGCTAGAAACCCTTAACCAAGAGAAGACCAACCTTCATTGGTGCCACACCTCTCAAATTTTCATTGTATTAATTTCACCATTCATAATACAATATATACAATATTTTAGGTATTCCACAACTACGAAAACCCTAATCCCTTAATCTGGGATTAATTTAGAAAACCACTAAAATAACAAAAGCCGCCGATTTTTTTTTTTCCAGGGCGTTGCCTTGAACCCTGTTAGCTTCGATCACTAACAAGGGGGGGTGGGGGGTGGGGGGATATTGACCCCCCCTGCAACCCACCCTCGAAAAATATCTTGGCATACATGTACACCCAAAGAATTAGGTGATGGGATCGTCAAACTCTGTCATCAAATCTGATACACCTCCTTGCACACATGCAAATAATATCACACATACCCAACACTTTGGAGACAAGGAAGAATGCTTTTCCATCTACTTCTAAGGTGGATATTGAAATTATTAAAGATAAGTACAAACAATCAATAACATACATTTCCATTTCTAAATAATTGCAAATAAATATAAAGTGGCTTAGGTTCTTTTCTTCCAACATGCATATTGAACAATGGTAGGAATTGCATAATGTATGGCTCTTTCATTGCAATATTGTTTTGAATTTCTTAAAGTTCTAGTGCAAACATAAATAAAAACTACCAGTTAATCTAAAATTTTATTTAAGGTATTAAAATAACATCACAAGGATAAATCCTCCTGCATTTTTAGAGAGGTGGTACTCCTCTTTGTTTAAAAAAGTGCTAGAGAAAGGACCAAACTTATTCTTGAAGCAAATATTCACATGCAAAGAATACCTGAGAAAGGACCATGCATCTCCTAGAAAAAAAAATGTTCATGGTATAATACAAGATTATAAACTAAGATAATAAGTAATCTTGGACAATGGCATTTCCATCATAGCATAAATTAAAGTAGAACAAATAATTTAACAAAAGGGGAATATAAGGACCACATGTGCAAAGAAATTTAAATGATCATTCAATTAAAACTCAAAAATATTTTGATAGACACACATTTGAAATATCATGCTTAAAATTTGAAGTCTGAGAAATCATTAATGTAATGTCCCGAATAGTTCTCCGTGAACCTCAAAAAATAATGTGTTTGTAAAAGTTTATAGCAATTGAAATTAAATGTGTTCATCCTAAATGGAATGGGATAGGGCTCCCATGGAACAATAAATGAAAATACTTGGAAGACAAAAGAAAAAAATAGTTAGGAATCGATCTTTGGTATTCACAAATCATGAAAAAGAAAGATTGAATGATTGCTAACTGAGAAAGGAAGACAATTAAAGGTTTAATGATATGACTACTTGACTTACTATGATGGAACATTAGAGGAACAATATCTGCTTGTTGATGTATCCTTTATAGGGTGTTGGGTTGGAGGTGCTTTAATGATATTAATGACTTCTTGTTGATCTGTTTCAGTTAACTTAACCGAGGCATTCTTTAACTGATGTTCAATATACTCCCGCATGGGAGAAACCATTATTTATTTCCTAGTCTTGGTTTTGAACAATTCATTTTCCAGATATTTAAGGTCAAAGCTCAGATGGTGAAGCATATATTCAATATCTTCATTTTTATTTACATACTAGATTAACCACTTCTCCATTTCTTCTTTGGAATATCCAGGTCAATCATTAAATTCACTAAACCATGAAATATTTAGGGCCTCATGTAGTTGTTGTAATTGATATTTTGAAAGGAATATTGAATCCATGATTAAATGTGGGCCCTCTAGCTCTTTGGTTAGGTCAGCAAGCTTTAGTAATAGATCACCTCTTTTGTGTTGAAAATATCTCTTACTCAAGCACCTAGGTACTTTTTTATCTAGTGATTTACTTATTGCAATCAGATCAACAACTCTGAAAGAAAAAATATGCTACTGAAATACTCAACTCAATAAATCTAGTGGAAGCAAAAAAATGGAAACCAAATCATGCACACATGAACACCAATATTTTTGGGATAGATACCCTTGAAAAACCCTAGAGGGAAAATCAATGCTAAGAATTATTTTATTATGCTAAAATTAGGGCTCCCATAATAGGCATAATGGCCCACTGAGAGAAATACAACTGTAGACAAACCTGACAAAGTTTGGTTTGTTGTATGTCCCAAAAATGCATGCTTTTCTAGGTGTATGTTCCTTTCCTTCAACAAACCTGCGTACATATGCGATTGTCTCCACTGAAACCCATGTACATGTACAAAAAACTATACGACAAACTCCGTATGACACACCATTTTCCTATGGCTTCCTCTGACTGAAATCCACCTGCATGATCATCTGTTCTATCTTCTCCTTGACATGATCGCTAGATGTAAGTCCTTCTCCACCTATCTAAGATCTTGAACCACATTCCTTCGTGATCAAATCCTATCAAAAGAAAATTTTCCACTCTCAAGAATCTCAAGTGTCAAGTGTCAACATCCTTCACCCTATCCTTGCTTTGATAACCATGAGTTATAATCTATTTCTAATCTCCAAATTGATTGATGGTTGAGATTAATTCTCACACCCACTTGAGATTTAGAAACATGCTAATCAATTTTAGTACTTTTCTTAAATAACTCAATTAAATAATTACATAATTAATTAATAAAAGCACTTTAATTTAATAATTCCTTTAACTAAAGTAAAGCTACCAAGGTAAGAGGATTTGGATGATTTCCACATGTCTAAGCACATAGACCTATGCGGAAATACTTGTTCGATTCCCACTAGCTTCAACACTCCCTCCTACTGAGGAAGGTATTGTGCACCACTCCAAGTCTGTCTCTTAAGAACACACGCTTCCCTGTCTCTAAGGGCTTGGTCAGAATATCTGCAACCTTCTCATCTATTGAAATATACTAAATCTTTACTGGTCCCTTCTAGATCATGTACTAAATTAAGTGGTATATGATATCCATATGCTCGGATCTATCATGGAATATTGGATTCTCCAAGAGTTCGATACAACTCTGATTATCACAGTATATCACCATAGGCTCCAACTCCTAATCAAATAAACCTGTAAGAAACTTGTGAAGCTAAATGGATTCACAACTAGCCATACTCGCAGCCATATACTTTTCCTCTACTAAATAGAGTGCTACAAAAGTCTGCTTCCTGCTGAACCAAGCAATCATTATTGATCCCAAGCTAAGGCAACACCCTGAGGTTCTCTTTTTGTCTACTACACTACCTTCCCAATATGAGTCTGTATATCCCTGCAACTCCACCCCATCTCCTCCAAGATATCTCAATCTATACTCCATTGTACCTTTCAAGTACATAAGCACATGTTTTGCTGCTACCCAATGCACCTACCTAGGCTCCACCATGAATTGACTCAAGGTGTTCGCAACAAAACAAATATTTGGCATGTTGTTGACCAAATACATCATGGACCTTATCAAATGCCTGTATATCTTGGGATCTACCAACTCTAAATATGAAGTGATCACTTTATTTAGATTGGTAATCATAGGTGTGGCCATAAGTTCACAATCCTCCATCCCAAATCTCCTCAATATCTCGACTGCATACTTCCCTTGATCAAGGAATATCTCTCCCGATGCCTTCCATACCTCTAATCCAAAGAAATAATGCATCAATCCCATGTCCTTCATCTTGAACTCACTCGCTAAATATACTTTTCACCTTGCAATAATCTCCTCTGCACCTTTGAGAAATAAATCATCAACATATATAACCAAGATGAGTGGATCCAACCAAACAAGTATGAATTACAAGTTAGGATTTGCCTCACTCTTGGTAAATCCCATACTCTTCAAGTATCCATCGATCCTGGAATACCACAATCCAATTGCTTGTTTTCATTCATACAAGGATTTATTAAGCATACTCACATGAGACTCCCTCCCATGTACCTCAAAGCCCTAAGGTTTCTCTATGTATAATTTCTCCTCAATGACCCTGTTTGATCTAAAAACGGGCGAGTACTTACTCTACACAAGTTTTCAATTGAGAATTGTTTTCTGACGAAGTATTTGCATAAGGATTAAAGGACCTCTGAATGGATGATTAACCATGCTCTTAAAAAAGAATACATAACATACATGAACTCAAATGGAACAAAGAACATGAAAACACGAGAGAGAGACAACCAATGTTGGTAACAGAGTTCACCCCTCCTGGGCTACGTCTCCAGACCCGCTTCAATTGGAATAAAGATCGCTTTCATTCCTTCTTCAAAATATGATGGGACCTTCTCATAAGTGATTACATAAGAGATTCCTTCTCCTTCAATGAGGATTCAAGAAGACTACTCACACTCATACCTCTCCATACATCAAGAAGGATAATACCTTACATGAATAAGTCTCTCAAGGCTCAGGAGTAGTAGCACTATGACTTTCTAACTCCGCTCATTAACTCTCCATTACTCTCCTCCCTTTTAAAGGGCTCATATAAGGCATTATATAGTTTTTCCTCACTCCCTCTTAAGAAACAACATTAATTCCTAGATCCACAATAATATGATCTAATTACAAAAGAGGAAAAACAAGATCCATGAATGTAGGATCTCAAACCATCTTCAAGAACATAATGGGAAAAGTATCAAAACCACCCAAAGACTCTTCATCCATGTCCTTGATTCTCTCAACCTATAATTGAGAATAATGGCAAATTGGTGTGAGGTGGTTTCTCACATAAAAACCAATTTCCAAAATTACAATTTTAATGAATAATACATGAGTCTAATTTCCCTCACAAGTATTAATCACTTTACATCAAAAATATCATAAAGAATAATTAAATGCATGAGAAACTTTTCTCACATAGCATTAATAAAATGCATGAGAAAATAAAACTCAAAACATATAATTTCACCACCTTCACCACTCTGCAAATCAACTTGGTGAACATAGTAAAGTCCTTCCATGTGTGGAAATCTGTCTGGATCATACCTCCCCACAAAGAACCTTTTGGTCTCCAAAAGTATCAACTTTATATTTATGCAAATGTCCTCAAAAGGTGCATTCTTTCAAGACTCCTTCACACACATACTTCAGAATCAGAATGCAAAGCCAACACTTGCAACTACTGCAAAGAAAATGTTTGGAAAGGCACATCCCTTGTCTCCTTCACCTCTATTCTTCGAAGATGAAATGTCGAAGCACACACCTGCATAATCTTGCAACCTGTAGCAGATGATACATGCACCACAATATTTGGCATACCTTACTTGACAAGAGTTTATAACTACACTCTTGGTCAAGTTTACAATGAATCGCCGAAATGGCTTAGGAAAATCACCTCATACAACTGGTTACAATGATGATTACAAAACAAAGAAACTTAAGGATTAAGGCGCAAAATAGCGCCTCTCACTCTCCCCACTCAAGAGTGGCTAAAAATCCATTACAATGCTTCATAATGATTTTACATCAAGAACATTCTTTCCATGAGTTTATAAAACACTCATAAACAAGTTTTACAAAGATTGCGAAAATGGGCTTAAGCAAGGCAATGCCTTTTACAAAGAAGTGGATACAAAACCCATTACATTTTGGCAACATAAATGGATGCACTAGTGATAGAATATATGGTCTCCAAATCCACTACAAAGGATGTGCACCTAATGACTGTCCAAAAATGGGAAACAAACCCACCAAAAGTACCAAAGGATGTCCTCCAAAACAATATTACACAACCTTCTCCACCCTTGAATGCTAAGATAAACTGTCAAAAGTTTCTGTCAAACAAAATGAACATAATTTTTAATATTGCATCAAACTAGATTGCGCCAAGAATTCTGTCAAAGATATTCCTTGGAATACTTCTCCATGGTATGGGTAATTGCCAAGATTTTCATTCATCTCCTTTCAAAGGAATAAAATATCCTTCAAAATGCGCATCCAGTTTTGAATCCTCCCAATGGATTTCACCTCATAGTGCTCGGTTGTGGAAACATTCCACTCGTTCTCTAGATATCTATGAACAAAATATGCCCAGAAAATAAGTAAAATGAGAATTATATATCCCTCTCACAATTCGTTATTGCTAACAAAATGAGTTGTTAGGTGCAAAAATCATGGCGGGATAAATAACGATTTGCAAAGGTGCAAATATCTAGGTTTTGTTTGCTACAATTTCTGTCAATAATATCCCAAATAACTAGTGGTTTTGATACATCCTTGAAATTCTTCAGAGACCATAACACATTTGACTCCCAACAAACAACATCCTTCTCTGAAAAGTCACCATACATTCAGACCTACAGTCTGATAATTTTCCCAGATACGATTTCATCTGTTGCCAGCCTATCCAAAAGAACTGTGCAACTGCCTTTTGGGACCTCGTTTATACATGGGATCCACTAAATCAATATCAATTCTCCTGCATAGAAACTGCACAATGTTGGAGTTTGTGATTTTGGCTACCAGAATTACAATGCCCATCTCGACAATAGGAAACTTTAGGAGATTTAAATTGCACAGATGCATTGCAAAAGGTAAAATGCTCTGAGGCAACATATTCACTGATGCAGGAAACTCTCTGTTGTTCTAGAGTCTGTACTTAAGGCTTAGAAGTACAATGTCTAGGCATCTGAAAGTGAGTAAAGGGTAGAGAAAAGAGAAACGTCATCCTTCAGCAATGGAAACTAGGGATGATTTCTGTGTTGTCGTTGTCTAGCTTCCAACTGTTCCTGGATGTTTATATCCCATTCAATCACTGCCCATGATCGTTCGAGTTCAACCCGGGTAGTGGCTGTTTTAAGAATAGTATCAAAAAGGTTTAAGGCAATATGTGTTTGATCTGATAGTCCGGGTTCGATATTGGGCTGTCTTGATACAGGGACAGTCATGGAGGAACAATAAAATAAGAAAACCTCAAGTGGAATTTAAGTGCTGTCTCAATTCGGTCATATAAAAGAGAGTTTACGGTTTCAGGAATGAACAAGGGGTGCAAATCAAAGGCCCTTTCCCGTAATTGAGTTATACTTTAATAAAATGTATGAGGTGGGAGAAAACATTTAGCTGTCTATTGAGTAAGGCTCCCATCAAGGGAGAATCTCACGTATAAAGAGAAGAAGAAAAATGTAAAGAAATAACCCGATGAAGCATACAACATATATAGAATTTTGAAAGTGTTGACTGGTCTTATACCTGTTGATAGCTGGTACAGAGGAAAAACAATAAACAATATAGAAAACCAAAATTCATTCACTATAGTAGAGGTTGTACTAAATTATAGCGAAGCATTCATCAAATACAAATATGAAATGAAATGAAATATGAGATACAAGAAAACAAACTCATAACACAGTCATGATAGAATTGAGAATCTTCGGATTTGCTTTATATTAACTCTCAAAATGTAAAACCTCTATTACAATAGACACAAAAAGGTCCAGCCTGTTTTCTTTCTTTCTATGGTATATTTATACAGTTTTACAATAAGATGGAATCTCAATCGTTGCAAAATTTTTAGTTATGATATGGAGGAGAGAAATCATTCCATTTCTTCCTCTCTGTATTTATTTGGTGCCAGAAACTTGCCCTCGCGCATGCTCAATACAAGTGACACATCTTTCCACCAACTGAGATATCAGCCTTGACGGTTCTGCTTTCGAACTCTTAGTTTGCTCTTCCCCGTCCTGGTGTTTTTCTTGATTGGGAGTCACATATTTGGAGCCTTCGACATATTTTTGTTTCGCCTCCGTTTTACTCGGATTCTCACCCCTTAATACTACAGGAAGACAATTGCGTCGATGTTCTTGGAATTTCAGAACATCGACCCTCTCTTAAGGTGCCAAGGTTTGTATTCAAGCTAAAATCTCGACATAAGATCTTGTGCCTCAGAAAATGTCATCCGAGGGTGAATTTTTGTGTTCGAATCTCTTGAGTCTGCCATACCTTCTTTGAGTATCCCTTAAGCTCCTTGCTTATGCCACCAATTACTGTTTGTCTATCAACCTCACGACAAGCCAACTTGTCGAGGATGAATAATGGCAATGCATGTAGGGGAACAGAAGCCCCGAAAAATCTAAGATATGAGAATTAAACTTCTACATACCAGTCAGCTATACTGCTCAAATTCATCACTATACTGTCTGAGATCCTGGGTGGCGGGTGACCGAAAATAGCGACATGTAGCGGTACCATTACCCAGTTAAAGATTTCATATACGAAATCTGCTGCTTTGTTTTCCCACAATTTTGAATGATAGACATGGATGGGCTTGGCCTTTGCTAGATTCCAACTCCAGCTCATTAAGGGAAAGGGTGTTAGAAAGCACACGACATCCATAATGTATGCATACATAAAAAATGAAGAAATGTTTCCGCTCTCTTTCTGCGCCCGATACTCTGTAACTCGACTGGTTAAGCTATCAGACAACATCTTCGCCCAGTCAAAGGAAGAACCTTCGATGACTTGATGTATTAGAGGCACCCATTGAAGAAAGAAATGTGAGGTGTCCTCTCTCCCGTATAATCTTCAATTCATCATAGCTATATACTTGAACTGTGGTCCCAAGGAAGCTATTGAATATATACCATTATTGTTTGCCCTGAACTTCACAGGGTGCGAAACCCAATCTTTGATTAAGATGGACATAGTCTTTTCAAATTGCACACATTCCTTCTGTTTAAACTTCTCCAAGAATTTGACATCATATGTAAGATCGGACATGGTGGGCAACTTGTACATAGTTTGCAGTTGTTCGGGTCTGAAAGTCCCGATGGTGACCTTCTTCTCATTGATGATGGTTCTAGTTGGGATGTCCACATGGTCTAATGCCCACCAGACCATATCATAGTAAGGGAGCAGTCATGGCCTGGCCGCTACTTTATGAATTCTCGATTGAACGATGATCTTATATTTGGTGGTTCTGTCGTCTTTTTCATTGTCACTGGAATCATCAGAATAATCCACTAATTCAGCCTGTAGAACATCAGAAACAAACGACCAGTTCGGGACAGAGTTGACACTTTGAGGTGAAGTATCAGCGACGTTGTCTGGACCTTGTTCTGAAACCTCAATGCTGGCTTTAGACACTTTTCGTGGGGCCATGACGGGAGATCCTGCTTTATCTCTTCTACGATAAAAATATGTATACATACAGAAATTAGCTCGCTGAGAAAGTGTGCTCTGCGTAATATAGAAATAAATTTTTTATAACGAATAACAGTTCTATATATTCGAAAACTCGATACTTTTTAAGAACAGATCGGTCAAATCACGCTTAAAAATAAATTTAGCAATAAAAACCCAATCTTTATTTGTCGATTCGCCATGTTTCTAATTAATGCCATAAATTTTGGCAGTTCGAAATGTCAGTTGGCGTAAGGAAGAATTAAGACTGCCTTGTAAACTGTGCATGCATCAAATCATGGGAGATACTGGTTTATCTTAATTAATCTGGTTTTACTAAATTTAATTAATCTTTCGGTACTCGTTGTATCGGGAATTTTTGCTTTAACCCTTTGAACCTCTAACACCCGAAATTGCGATGATTGACTTTGGTTAATAAAAACGTAATTGTGATTAGGCGCTTAATTAATTACGTAATTATTTATATCGCCATATTGTGACTCGGAGCTTCGAAGGTATAGCTTCCGGGAAGTTTTCATGCCGAGTTGCAAAACTGCGAGATCACGATGATATGTTTTAATTAAAAGGGAGGATAAAATCAGATTAAGTGTTTACTTAATTGTGTTCATATCTTTATTGCGACTTTGCGACTCGGGGCATTGACATTGTAGCTTTTTAAAAGAGGACACGCCAAGTTGCGAATTTCCGATTGAACTTAACCATGGCTAAGCTTTTACCTTTAACCTTGACACGGGTTACTAAAACAAGGAATTCATGGTTTCGGCTATCGGGGTTACGACAATAAGACTTTTGGATTTAGTAAACGCTGAGATGCAAAAACCCGATGATGTTTAACAGTGATTTAGGAAAATTTTACTCTCGTTACTGCCCTGGGTAAAATTTTAAAACGATTTCACCATTTCGTTGCTCGAAACTTGTGAACTATGTGATCTATAGCATCCGATATACGAAATCCCGAGGCAGAACAAAGGGGGAATTTTTTTTTTTGACGAAAAGTAGAAATCGCCTCGAGAGTACAATAACTATCGCCGCTCGCGTGATAAGACTTCAGAGATTTTAAAACCACAGATGGAAAATACGAAAACCATCTTTCGATTTTGAGCATTAAGACATGAAATTCGAGACGGGCTAGAAAAAACAAAGGCGGCTCCAACATAGGCTCCAACTAGGGATCCCGTTTTCTTGTAAGACGGGAAGAACAGTAGACCATGTGCCGATATTGGGTAAATGGAGTCAATAGCTTCAATTAGGAGAAAAGGTTCTTGAGAACAGGGTATCGAAGGGGAAAGAGACTTTGTTTTTTACCTTTGAAAAGCTTTTCAAACTCAGATACTTTTTTAAACTTAGCCGTAGTCCCTTTCATGAATTTCCCCTTCCCGTTACTGAATTTAGGTCTACCTTAAGACAATCAAAATAGTTCTAGGAGACCCAACAGATCTTGTGGCTATCAGCTTGCATCAAAAGAAGAAGATTATATGTTTTTAATCAAGAAGCCCTGTCTGAACATGGGATGTAGATCAGGTTTTTAAAAAGAATTGGTTACCAAAGTAGAGTGATATTCATGTATAACATCCTTGCAGATATCTCAAATATTGCTTCACTGCCAGCGAGCCTGTTCAGTACCCCGATGAAGTTATCTGGCCCCTTTTACTAAATTTCCTTTCACCACTTCGGAATATATTTGTGCATTTAAATGCTGAGACGAGGGCAATCATTTCTGAATTTCCTTTCATCGTCTCTTGGACTAGATGGGGGCAATAATTTATAAATTTCCTTTCACCACCTGTCTTATAATTTTCTTTTTTAGAGCGTGAAGATGGGGGAAATCAGTTTGTATCAGGGCTGATATCTGTGTAATATTTTGCATTATAGGTCTGTCAACTTACTTTGATTACTCAGTACCAACCTTTCCTTAACCTTCATAACACCTTCGTTCTCAGGGAAAAAGGGAAAATAACTTTCTTAGGGCATTCTATTTGAGCAAGCCTCAATCCTCCGAAATTGTTGAAAAACCTAGGATAGTTAGGATCACTTTAAGCATCCCTTCGTTTAGCAGGGGACCGAGGAGTTGTGAAGACCCGCTTTCTTTCCACAATCTGCTTTGAAGCTCACGAGGTTGAAACTAAATCTCTTATCCCTTCGTATGTGAAACAAAAAGATGCTGACTTTTTAAAAGGTAAGCCTGAAGACAGAAAAGGGTGACAGATAGTGATTTACAGACTGAAAACAGAAGTCAAAAATTCAAAACCGACTCTTGTAAATCTTTTTCGAGGGCACTTTACCTTCACTGACTGCTTTAATTTGAGTGAATCATTTAATTTGCCTTATTCTTTCATAAACGATTAAACAAGGAAACAACTCTATTATTTATTAGTTCGGACAATGATGATGTCTGAATGAGGTTACCTTGGTTTTCTTCAATAGTCCTTCAGAACATGTCTT
>JASDQU010735694.1:56118-71392 GCA_032191745.1 Picea mariana
AATAATAATAATTATTTTTTGTTTTGAGGTGACTGTTTATGTCATATAATGCTTCAGATAACGCCCGTTGATAGGGGCATTGAGGATTTCACCGTCTAGATTTTCCAGTAGGAAATATTTTTTTCCTTCGAGAGCCGAGACTCTGAATGGACCATACCAAAGGTGATCGAATTTACCATGTTTTGCTGCTTCTTCCCTCCTTGCATCCCACCTTAGTACTAAATCACCTGGGAGGAAATCTCTGTCCTTTGCTCTATGGTCGAATAGTGCCTTCATGTCGTCTTGATACTTCTGCATTTTTTCATCTACTTTGACCTTGTGCTGTTGAACCTTGATTATCTGGTTTATCCTCTTGGGGACATGATTAGGTTCTTCTTTATGATCTTGCCACAATTTCATCACGGGGAGTGCTAAATTTATTGGTAACACTGCATCTATCCCATATACCATCTAAAAAGGAGACATGCCGATAGACTTTTTAGTGCCTATACACTGTAGAATGGCTAAGGATGATATTATACTTTTGGCAGAAGCTGCTCATAGCCATAGACTTGAAAGCCTAGGCATTATCTGTGACTATCTTTCGGGGGTAGCCAAATCTTGACAGGGTATTGTCTTCTAAGAACTCTATTACCACCGAGTCAGTTGCCCTCTTAGTTAGAATAGCTTCCACTCATTTAGTAAAGTAGTATGTGGCAATTAAGATCCACTTGTGTTGGGTGCTAGAATGCGGATTAATTTATCCTATGAAATCTAGCACCCATTGTTGAAAAGGGGCTTCAGTTTTGACCGAAACTAAAGGTAGCACTGGGAGTTTCTGTTTACCTACAAATAATTGACAAGGGTTACAGGATCGAACTTTGGTGTTAACGTCTGAAAAGAGTTTTGGCCAGTAATACCCAGCCCTTAAAATTTTGTAAGTTGTGGCCCTCCAAGTGTGATGTCCTCCACAAACTCCTTCATGAAATTCACTTATAACCCTTTCTGTTTCCGATTCGACTAAGCAAACTAACAAGAAATCGAGCGGGTCTTTCCAATATAGTTGATTTTCGGCGATACAATACTTAACTGCATGAAGCTTTAAAGTCTTGGATTTTGATGGTGATAGTTCCCTCGGGCATTTTAGAGTCAGTAGGTAGGATACTATGTTTCGGTACCATTATTATAATGCAAACTTCTCCTCTATCTTAATTGTACTTGTTGGTTCATCTAGCTCGCTTACGTTCATATTTTCCTCGTATCCCTGCAGGTAGTTTATATCTAGAGCTCTGATATTTTATTAAGCCAGGCCTTGTCCTTTTATTAATTTGGTAGGTTTGATTTCCAGGTCAAATTCTTGAATCTTGGCCAACCATCGTCCTCTTTTCCCTTCACTATCTGGTTGTACCAAAATATCTTTCACATAACTAGTTGGTACATACACAATGATCTTGGAGTGCAACACATATGTTCTAAATGCCTTCAGTGCTTTTACCATGGCATACACTTGTTTTTGTATTATATTGTATTTAAGTTCTGCATCTCTGAGACTCTTACTGAAAAAGGCGATCGACTATTCGAAACCCTCTTTGTTCTTTGGGAGGAGCACCGCAACAATCGTGTGTTCAGAGGCAAATGAAAAAATAAGAAAGTCTTTCAGATAATCGGGACTTGCCAATACAGGTGCCTTGGCTATTAATTTCTTAATATGTGCAAATGACACTTTGGCTTCTGTTTTCCACTTTACTTCTTTGTTCTTTTCCAACATATCTGTGATCAATTTTACAATTTTAGCGAAATTCGGGACAAATCTTCATAAAAAAATTATTTTTCCTAAGAAAGATTGAATTTCTTTTACATTTTTGGGAATGTTTATAGTATCTATTGCTTCAACCCTCTTAGGATAAATATTAATTCCATCCTTAGATAAAATATGACCTAGTAATTTACCTTCTTTCATGGTGAAGTGTGATTTCTTGGGGTTTAAGGATAGACCAAACCTGCGACACTTTTCGAATGTTTGTTTAAGATGTACCAGATGTTCTTCGTCAGATTTGGAGAAGGCTGTTAAATCATCGAGATAGATGACTACGAACTTATCCTTCTCTCTGATGAAGGCGATGTCCATAGCGCATTGGAATGTGGCTCCTGCATTCATCAAACCGAAAGGCATCTTATCATACATGAACGTACCCCAAGGAGTAGTAAAAGATATTTTTTCTTTATCTTGTTCATTCATGGCAATTTGATTATATCCAGAGAAACCGTCAATCATAGATATTCTATTCGCCCCAACTACCCTTTCTAGCACATGATCCATTTTAGGCAGCGAATAGTTGTCTTTAAGAGATGACTTATTTAAATTTTTGAAATCCACGCACAGTCTAATTTCTCCACTCTTTTTTAGGACCAGGAACAGATTCGCCACCCAGTCATAATATCTCAGAGGTACTATAATTTTTGCCTCCAAACGTTTCTTCACTTCTCTCTTGACCACAGGTAATAAAACAGGGTTGATCTGCCTAAGATTTTGTCTAAAAGGTTTGACCCCAGGTTTTAATGGTATCTTGTGATTGATCACAGTAGTGTCGTAAGTTCTTAACTTGTTATAAGACTAGGCGAAACCGTCCTTAAATTTTCTGAGTAGGTCTTTATATTTGTCTTTTATTTTAGGGGGGAGAAGTTTAGATATTTTAACCATCCTAGACTCTTCTTTGGTTCCTATGTCACAGTCCTCAACCTCTTCTGGTTGGGGTTGTAAGGTGGATTTTACAGGTATGTCATTTTGATCAAACCGTCTTTCCAGAGGGATCAGTCCCTTCGGAATCTAGTTGTTTTTTAGGACTAGTATATGATGATTTGCGATTTTGTCTCAGAAATCTTGAGGATCCTCTCCTTCTTGCATGAACCATATCTGGTCATTTTGATTTTCTTAGTCTACGTGAGTTTCAAAAAATTCACCTACTGATTCAAGAAACTTCTTAATTTGTTCGTCATCCTCAAAAACCTGCCAGTGCTGGATATTATCTAGTATAGATGGTCTGTGTCTTATCTCTATGTGATACTTCAATTTAAAGGTTGTAGGAGGAGTGGAAGTTGAAGCCGCTTTAGCTAATGCATCAGCATGTAAGTTCTCTGCACGTGGGATGAAGTGGATATTTACAGACAAGAAAAAGTTTTCCATCAGATCCCAGGCACAATTCCTATATGATCTTAATCTGGGATGCTTGGCTTGGTACTGTCGATTTATTTGTTTGACTATTAACTCTGCATCTCCATATACCTCTAGGTTATTTATTTTTAGCTTTTTGGTAGCCTCTAATCCTAATACCAATGCTTCATATTCACATACGTTGTTAGTATAATCTGTATCCCATTGCAGTCTGTAAGAAAAAGAAACAACGAACTTTCCTTCGGGAGCCACTAAAAGCACTCCTACGCCAACCCCTTCACAAGATGAGGCATTGTCAAAAAACATTTTCCAGATACCGCTGCTACACATATCCTCGGTCATGTAACCTGAATCTTCCTGTTCTATGTAATTTTCTTCTGGACAACCATCTAAACCATCATCAAAAGATAAGATACAATTTCCTAAATCTTGATCTGCAATGTAAATAAGGAAATTGTTTGGATTTTGAGAGTCGCTTACTGTATATGCTAACCTCGTCTCTCTGTACAACTGAGTAAATTTCCCACCAAACACAGGAATTGTGGTGAATGTCATATCCAGTTGAAGAGAACCCCCCAGCTTGGCTCCCCATGACCTAGACAACAGTAAGCCATACTTAGGGGGAATATCAGCAATAACCACATCCATCAAGATAATCTTAATCGGGACCTGTGCTAGGGTAACTACTAAATCCTTTATCATTCCCACACACTTAACCCTTCTCGATCCAAAAGAGTAAAGATCTTCGTAAGGTCTGGTGATCTGAAGACCCAATTTGTCCATAATAATTTTAGGCATCACGTTATGGGAGTCCCCAGAGTCTAACATGCAATTATGTAGCAGTTGATCGTATACATTTAAGGTGATATAAAAGGGAGCAACAATGTCTTTGGCCCCTTCAAAATGTGGACCAAAAGTGATGTTGGGTTTATCATCTTCCAGGTTTAAAACGTCAGACTGGCTTTCTAGCTCTGAGACACCTATCACTTTGGTAATCTGCTTTCGATAAACTGGGTTTTTTTCTAATTCTACCAGAGGGATTGGTATCTTAATTTTATTTATCTCATTTTCGAGGTTGAAAACTCCACTCACCTTGTCTATTTCTCTAGTTGGGACTTTCGAATCCTTCCTTTTCGACTTATTTGTCTGGACCGCTTTATTACTCATAGTCTTGGTTGAAGGCGTAATTTTATTAGCTGTTTCGGTTCCTTATGCTTGGGTCTCAAATTTTCCCACTTCGAACTCTTGTGTGCTTACTACTTTCACTTTGCTTTTAGGTAATAGGGTTTCTTCCAGAGTAGGCTCATAAGTTTGAACTCTTGGGAGAATTTTCTTAGGTTGAGTAGTTGAAATGGGCTTACTCTTAGATCTCAAGTTATACTTAGGTTAGATCTTGGCCATTATCATTTCGGTTTCTTGTTGAGGGCCACAAAGGTTAGTATGATTTCTTTCTTCACCCTTAACCGACGGTTGTTGAGTGTTTAGAGATTTTTCATAATCTTATCTAGTTAGATATGGTTGTGTGTAGTCATCACCGAAGTTCGTGACATCGTTATCCAAATCTCTAAAATCTTGGAGATCATTTTCTCCTATAAAGTTTTCGTTCTTTAGGGGAGCTTGTATTTTTTGATCTTTGTTTTTTTATCTATCTTTACTGGTTTGGGGTTTGGGGTTCTTCTTGAAATCCTTTTTGGTGAAAGAATCATCTTTAGCCTGTTCTAGCTCCATTCTGAATATTTTATTAGATAGTTCCTTAATTACCCTAGCCATATCGTCTACTTTGTCATCTGTGTATCTATTAGACCCTGATGACCCTACTTGTTCTCTAAAGTGCTTAGTTTCTCGGTTTCCCATTTCCACTTTAGCTTTAAGCTTACCAGAAGCCATCACATTTGACTCAATTTCTACCGCGTCGTCTTGCATTCGGTTTAGAGTGGCTCCCCTTCTTTCTCGCAAAAGGAGTGGGAAATCTGGTTTGAAAGCCCCTGTGAAAGTTACTTTGGCCACGGGTTGGGACGATTTAACCTCGGCTGGGATTTTGTTACACAGCTTGCTGAATCTTTGAATAAACTCCATAACTGTTTCTGAATTCTTTTTTCTTAAAGACCCAAACTCGGTTAAATAATATAGGTGGTCTTTTCTTTCACCCCATTGTCTAAGGAAAGCATCTCCCAAGGCGTCATAAGACAAGATAGATCCTGCAGGTAGACTCTGAAACCAAATTTAGACCTGAACTTCGAAGGTTTGGACAAGAATCCTCAAATACACATCCTCATGTTCGATACCTAGGATGTCTGTGAATTGATCAAAGAAATTTATGTGTTTGGCTACGGTCAGATCTCCTTCCCCAGTGAATTTCAGCAAAATTTTTATATAATTTTCGAGAAGGTCGTGCAGAGGAACGAGCAATACCAAGGGAGCGTATCTTGCTTCCACTTTTGCAAACACTCTGGGAGGGGGGGCAGGCCCTTGGCCTCCATCTCCTTCTCCGGGAGCTCCTCTCCCTCCTCCTCCGATAAACCCTCCACCTCCTCCTCTGATAATCCCTCCACCTTCTCCTCCGGTGGCTACCATCATTATTAGTGGAAAGTTTTAAAGGGGGTTTTGAAAGATTAAAAGTGAATCTTTACTTTCTTCGTGGGGTGAAAAATCTGAGGATGACTGGTAAGGGATGTAGGGGCTTGGCTCTTTAGACTTGCAAGAGATGTAGTTAGGGGAACCAATGGGTGTGGAATATGGATGTATGAAATATTCTTCGAGACCATGTGGGGTCGCAAAATTCAACTAAAGAGTCGATGATATATTGGTAGTATACAAATTTTCTGTAGGACTTTTTCCTTTATGTTCTGTAGGGGTTATCAGAGTAGTTTTGCTTCTAACTTCGGAGTAATTCAATGTTAGATCCTTAGTGTTGAAGAGAGGGCTGCATGAAGTCGAAGGTTCGGAAGAACTTTTGGTCTTTAGTTGTGGGTATTTAGGTTGATAGACTGCAGGGGTCGTCTTAAGAGATCCTCTCATCTTTAAAATTTTCTCAGGGTTGGTAACGGGTGTTGTCTGTTTACCGTCCGGGTTTTTCTTGGTATTCCTTCGTCCGGATGTTAGCTTATTGATCGTGGATTTTCCAAGTGAAATATTTAAAATCCTTTAAGAGGTGTGCACTCTTTTTTCACCATCAAAGGGTGGCACTTTCAACAAAAAAACTATCGTTTTCCCAGGGAAAAAGATTTCGTAACTTCGGTCCCTGACAACGACGCCAAAAAGATATTCCAGAGTCTGTACTTAAGGGTTATAAGTATAGTGTCTAGGCATCCAAAAGTGAGTAAAGGGTAGAGAAAAGAGAAATGTCAACCTTCGGCAAGGGAAACTAGGGATGATTTCTGTGTTGGCGTTGTCTAGCTTCCAACTGTTCCTAGATGTTTATATCTCGTTCAATCGCTGCCCATGATCGTTCAAGTTCAACTTGGGTAGTGGTTGTTTTAAGAATAGTATCAAAAAGGTTTAAGGCAATATGTGTTTGATCTGATAGTCTGGGTTCGATATTGGGGTATCTTGATACAGGGATAGTCATGGAGGAACAATAAAATAAGAAAACCTCATGGGGAATTTAAGTGCTGTCTCAATTTGGTCGTATAAAAGAGAGTTTACGGTTTCAAGAATGAACAAGGGGTGAAAATCAAAGGCCCTTTCCCGTAATTGAGTTATACTTTAATAAAATGTATGAGGTGGGAGAAAACATTTAGCTGTCTATTGAGTAAGGCTCCTATCAAGGGAGAATCTCACGTATAAAGAGAAGAAGAAAAATGTAAAGAAATAAACCGATGAAGCATAAAATATATATAGAATTATGAAAGTGTTGACTGGTCTTATACCTACTGATAGTTGGTACAGAGGAAAAACAATAAACAATATAGAAAACCAAAATTCATTCACTATAGTAGAGGTTGTACTAAATTATAGCGAAGCATTCATCAGATACAAATATGAAATGAAACGAAATATGAGATACAAGAAAACAAACTCATAACACAATCGTGACAGAATTGAGAATCTTTGGATTTTATTTATATTAAATCTCAAAATGTAAAACCTCTATTACAATCGAGACAAAAAGGTCCATCTTGTTTTCTTTCTTTCTATGGTATATTTATACAGTTTTACAATTAGATGGAATCTCAATCGTTGCAAGATTTTCAGTTATGATAAGGAGGAGAGAAATCGTTCCATTTCTTCCTCTCTGTCTTTATTTGGTGCCAAAAACTTGTCCTCGCCCATGCTTGGTACAAGTGACACATCTTTCCACCAGCCGAGATATCAGCCTTGACGATTCTGCTTGACAATTGGCTTCAAAAGAGTAACAATCTCGGGCTAATTGTGGTAACATTTCTTCCATCTGTCTGTCTATGATGTCGATAGCGCACAATTGCACACTTGGTTTAATCATACATTTATCTATTTGGACTATGTCTGCCATAGTCACTTGTGATATCTTGGCCGAATCTCTTTCCTCTTTTTCATTTAAATCAAGTGAGATTTTCACCATATTCATTTGAATCAATGTCTCGGCATTACCTTTGCTATCAATGCCTAACAAATTACCATCTATAGAACTAAAAGCCTCTTCCAAGGATTTTGTTACCCTCTTGGCTTGCAGCTTACCTTCTGAGATGATGTGATCCCATTCCTTTAATAGAATATTTCCTCTGGTCTGCTCTGAAATGGGAAACCTGGGAGTACTTCTCGATTCCCTGTTGTTTGTAGCTATCACAGCCTCTTGAAAAGTGACCCGTGCTGCTCCAGCTTCTCTTTCTCTAATAGATAAATTTTCCAAAACTTGATTAAACAGTAAGCAGTTGTCCCGAATCACCTCTACCTTGGCGAGTAAATTTCCCTGGGCCATAGAAATTCTACTCCAAATCTCCATCGCCTGGGACTAGAACATCCCGATATTTATAACTTTACTTTCAGCGATTTCCACTCTAGCCTGTAGCTGTTTGATCTGGCCCGCTTGTATCTGACCATTCCGAACCACCAACTCTGCTTGTTCGAGCTTAGTCTTGAGCAGCTCTATCTCACTTTTATCGACCAACCTTGCTTTCTCTATCCCTACACTCGCCTGGTCCTTGGTAGCCTCTGCTGCTGTGGCTAGTCTGGCTTCTAGGGTTTTGATGATGCGATTTTTTCATTTCAGCTAGTTTTTCAAAACCCCGACTGAAAATTGATTCACTGTGGCATATGCCCCTAATGTCCCAGCTATTTCCATCATGAAATGTTCATTCTTCTTGTCTTTCCCATCAGTCAATACTTTGTATATCTTGGCTTTCGATTCCCCTTCTTGATAGAATTCTCTCTTTACCACTGCCTTTCTCTTCTTATCAAAGAAGAACTCATTTGGAGGGAGCTCTTCCACCCTTATAGGCCTCAATTATTCATTTAATATCCACCCTGCATGAATATTTCCCTGAGTTGACTGCAAGGGAGTAATGGATGCGATAGGATCTCCGATTTGCTTCGCTGATTGCCCCAGAGTAGTAACCAGAGTCTACTTTTTCGGCGGGTCAGGAGTCTTTATTTCTTCTTTCAGACTCTTAGTTTGCTCTTCCCCATCCTGGTGTTTTTCTTGACTGGGAGTCACATATTTGGAGCCTTCGACATCTTTTTGTTTCACCTCCACTGTACTCGGATTCTCACCCTGTAATACTGTGGGAAGACATTTGCGTCAATGTTCTTGGAATTTCAGAACATCGACCCTCTCTTCAGGTGCCAAGGTTTGTATCTGAGCTAAAATCTCGGCATAAGATCTTGCGCCTTGGAAATGTCATTCGAGGGAGAATTTTCATGTTCGAATATCTTGAGTCCGCAACTGGCCAAATGATTACTCAAGACCCTTTTCGGATCGTGCTTCTTGAATTCAATAAGAACCAATTTTAGGTCTTCGAGGGATGCTGCCTTAGCTTTAGCATGCCCAAAATCTAACAAAGAATATGAATTTAAATGAACAGGAAAAGGTGGTCATACCTTCTTTGAGTATCCCTTAAGATCCTTGCTTATGCCACCGATTACTGTTTGTCTAGCAAACTCATGACAAGCCATCTTGTCAGGGATGAATAATGGCAATGCATGCGGTGGAACAAAAGCCCTGAAAACTCTGAGATATGAGAATTATTCTTCTACATACTAGTCAGTTATACTGGTCAAATTCATCACTATACTGTCCAAGATCCTAGGTGGCGGGTGGCCAAGAATAGCGACATGCAGCGGTACTATTACCCAGTTAAAGATTTCATATACGAAATCTGCTGCTTTGTTTTCCCACAATTTTGAATGATAGACGTGGATGGGCTTGGCCTCTACTGGAGTCCAACTCTAGCTCATTAAGGGAAAGGGTGTTATAAATCACACGACGTCCATAATGTATGCAAACATAAAAAATGAAGAAATATTTCCGCTCTCTTTCTGCGCCCAATACTCTGTAAATCGACTGGTCAAGCTATCAGACAACATCTTTGCCCAGTTGAAGGAACAACCTTTGACGAATTTATGTATTAGAGGCACCCATTGAAGAAAGAAATGTGAGGTGTCCTCTCTCCCATATAATCTGCAGGTCATCATAGCTATATACTTGAACTTTGGTTCCAAGAAAGCTATTGAATATATACCATTACTGTCTGCCCTAAACTTCGCAGGGTGCGAAACCCAATCTTTGATTAAGCTGGACATAGTCTTATCATACTGCACACATTCCTTCTATTTGAACTTCTCCAAGAATTCAGCATCATATGTAAGGTCGGACACGGTTGGCAACTTGTACATAGCTTGCAGTTGTTCAGGTCTGAAAATCTCGATGGTGACCTTCTGCTCATTGATGATGGTTCTGGTTGGTATGTCCAGATGTTCTAATTCCCACCAGACCATATCATAGTAAGGGAGTAGTCGTGGCCTGGCCGCTACTTTATGCATTCCCGATTGAACGACGATCTTATATTTGGTGGTTATGTCATCTTTTTCATTGTCACTGGAATCATCAGAATAATCCACTAATTCGGCCTATAGAACATCAGAAACAAATGACCAGTTCGGGACAGAGTCAAAACTTCGAGGTGAAGTATCAATGACATTGTTCGAACCTTGTCCTAAAACCTCAACGTTGGCTTTAGACGCTTTTCGCGGGGCCATGACGGGAGATCCTGCTTTAGCTCTTCTGCGATAAAAATATGTATACATACAGAAATTAGCTCGTTGAGAAAGTGTGCTCTGCGTAATATATAAATGAATTTGTTATAACAAATAACATCTCTATATATTCTAAAACTCGGTAATTTTTAAGAACAGATCAGTCAAATCACGCTTAAAAATAAATTTATCAATAAAAACTGAATCTTTATTTGTCGATTCGCCCTGTTTCTAATTAATTCCATAAATTTTGGCGGTTCGAAATGTTAGTTGGCGTAAGGAAGAATTAAGACTGCCTCGTAAACTGTGCATGCATCAAATCACGAGAGATACTGGTTTAGCTTAATTAATCATATTTTACCAAAGTTAATTAATCTTTCGGTACTTATTGTATCGAGAATTTTTTCTTTAACCCTTTGAACCTCTAACACCCGAAATTGCGATGATTGACTTTGGTTAATAAAAATGTAATTGTGATTAGGCACTTAATTAATTAGGTAATTATTTTTATCGCCATATCGCGACTTGGAGCTTCGAAGGTATAGCTTCTGGGAAGTTTGCATGCCGAGTTGCGAAACTGCGAGATCGCGATGATATGTTTTAATTAAAAGGGAGGATAAAATCGGATTAAGTGTTTAATTAATTATGTTCATATCTTTATCACGACTTCGCGACTCGGGGCTTTGACAGTGTAGCTTTTTAAAAGAGAACACGCCGAGTTGCGAATTTCCGATGGAACTTAACCATGGCTAAGCTTTTGCTTTTAACCTTGACACGGGTTACTAAAACAAGAAATTCATGGTTTCGGCTATTGGGGTTATGACAATAAGACTTTTGGATTTAGTAAACGCTGAGACGCAAAAACCTGATGATGTTTAACTGTGATTTAGGAAAATTTTACTCTCGTTACTGCCTTGGGTAAAATTTTAAAATGATTTCGCCGTTTCGTTGCTTGGGACTTGTGAACTATGTGATCTATAGCATCCGACATACGCAATCCCGAGGTAGAACAAAGGGGGATTTTTTTTTTTTGACGAAAATTAGAACTCGCCTCGTGAGTACAATAACTATCGTCGCTCGTGTGATAAGACTTCAGAGATTTTGAAACCACAGATGGAAAATAAAAAAAACCATCTTTTGATTTCAAGCATTAAGACATGAAATTCGAGACGGGCTAGAAAAAACAAAGGCGGCTCCAACACTCTCTTTCTCCCAAGTTCCTAGATTTGTCATACAATTTTCTTAAGAGGGTCAGGTACTTTGACTATATTCAAAGAGACCCATTTCTCCATTTGTGGAGCTCCTGCTGGAACCCAAGTTGTTTTGCCTAGTTGCCAAACTGGCTACAGATAAGAAGCATGGCATGATATAGATGGTAGAGTAAAGTATACAAGACTTTCTCTAAGCTCATTCTTGCTTCTTTGCAATAACTTGGTCTAGGCTTTCAATCGCTCACGCCTATCAACAATTTCTTTCTTGTCTAAGAAACTCTGTCCAAAATAACACATTGTGCTACGACGCTCTGTTTGGCTTCGATATGACTGTGGAGAGGCCTTCATCGATGAGGAGGGGATTCAATGTACCACAGACACCTCCTCCCATACCGATCATAATATCTGAAAATATATCACCACCTTGAAAAATACTGCATCTCGACACAACTCATGGGGAAATACTTGCGTGGGATCTACTGTCGCAAGGATGAATGTATTATAAGATATTTGTTAGAAAAATAGGACCGAGGAGCAATAAATAAAAAAAATGTGGAAACAAAACACAGAAGATACACAATACAATAGAGACATAGATTTACGTGGTTCACCCAGTGTGGGCTACATCCACCATAGAAATTGCCAGGTCGTTCCTTTATTATTATCCAACAAATGAAGGGATACAACCTACAGAAAAGCCCGTTGTAACTTCCTCTTCTTTCTCTCGCAGTCTCCTCTCTTAGAATACAATACTCGCCCTAATGCATATCTGCAATACATTTCCCTCACAACAGAGGGTTGCCTTCTAGGGAAAAAAACCCTAACATAATTTCTACCGTTAGATCTATGACCTTATAATGAACGGTCCAGATTTACAATGAAATTACAATATACATTTACAAGGCAATTTTTCCTTCGAGGGCTTTGCCCCCGAACCCCCCATCTGGGGGGATAGGCCCCCCAGACCCCGCAGAGGGGGTACCTCCTCTCTGCACTCCCTTGCATGGAAGAGTGTACATAATTATGGGGTGTAAAGTCTTCATGGGGTATAAACATGGATGAAAGCAAGGACCTCTGAATCAGAAACATAATCAGGCTCCACAACCAACAATATTCATCATCCAAATTGTTTATCTTCTTTATAAAATAAATATTTTCTTGTCTCTGGATAGATATCAGCTGAATATCATGGTGTTGTTCGATCTGAATATCGTCTCTGGAGGTTGTGCACAATATGATCCTGATATTGTATAGATCTCTACATGAAATAAAATCTTTCTTCCAACAGAACAATAACATTCACGAAGTCATTTTTTCTCACCTTACTCAACAACAACCAAAAATGGATGCCACGATCTACGCTTGTGTTATGCCACATTTCGATAGAAGAGTGGCTGTGATAATGATGTTTTTGTGTTGGTTGTTGAGTTGTTTTTCACCTCGGATCTTACCACTAGAATGGTTAAAAATCTATTGTTACGAGGAAAATATCTCTATGGCTAGGTTAAACCACAACAGACGGAAATGACTGCAGAAACCAACTCTATCCCAACAACATGCTATATAAACCAATATGAAAGCGAGATAAGAAAGAGGCCTACCTCATCCATATGTTCGATGAAGTCCACCATTGAGCACTTCGACCCAAAGATATACACTTTCAACAAGTTCTCAACAAACAAGAAAATAAAGCATATGGTGGAAATATAAAAGGTTAGCACATTAGATAACATAATCCATTAATATACATAACAAATATGCCCATGGATAATAACTCAATATATTTGCAAGATAACAATTGGATGGAAAAGAGTATTTCTATTAATAAATGATCAATAGAAGCGAAAATGTTACAGACTTCCGTGTTGACACAGTTCAGAACCGAGAAACTAAGTTCCTTCCAACTGGGCCTCCACCACTTCAATCTTGCACCAAAGGCAAGATCATAAGAGAGAAACAATGAGGTTCTCAATCCATAAGGGAAGATCTTTGGGGTTGAAAACTCTGTTCAGAATTAAAGGACAAAGGGATGCAAACTCAATATGAAGTAAATAATTTCTCCAGAGTAACTTTGCTCTCAAAGTTGAATTCTTTCTTCCTTTTCCATAGCTCAGAATTAGCCCATTTATAACCTTCAAAATGGAACTGAAGGGCTGAGTTAGAACATTTCTAGTATATGGAAGGCCAAGGATCAGATATCTCCTATCGTGACATGGAAACCTGACATTTAGTTTTTATTTTCTGGCACAAATCCCGATGTACGCGAGCTGTAGTGGATCAGCCTACGTATATGCATGCTGTATAGTGTGCAAGATGCGTACAATTGGAAAAAATTGTATTTTGGCTTTGGATCTTATCAACAGGGAAGATAAGTCTGCATAGGGAAATGGAATAATCCCCTTTGTGCAATATTTCATAGGGTGAGGCAAATATTTCTATAATAGATGCCCCCTAATGTGTGAGGTTAGAGGAGTATTTGCAATGGATGAAATACATTATAAACAACCCAAAAGTGGAGCGTTAGAGAACCAACTGGATGAACTAGCTGCTCATTACATTCTGCACTGACTTTGCATACATGGCTGCCAATAAAATTACACTGCAGATCCATGTGAAAATATACCAAACAAGTGTCTGTGGCCATGAATAGGAAAATAAAAATGCGGTTACATGCCAAGATTTGTCATAGTCATGAACAAGGCCCAGTAGAACCAATATCAAAACCAATATGAAGATATCTATATATCATGGAGTACAATATGATCTCCCATGATCACTGAAGTCATATAGGTACTGGTCCAATGAAAAGGAAGAAACAACTCAGGAAAGCTGCGGCCACATAATGATGTCTTCAATTCTTCTACACAATCCACCAAGGGTGCAAGTCTACATGATGTGAATAAAGGAGTTGGGTTCAAACACAATGAGACATCGTTTGATTACCAACCATTGAGGTATACCGTTAACAAATGCGAGACAACTTACCGATAATGAAAGTAGGTATCAAGGCATCGATTACATTCTTACAAGTGTGAATAAAGGAGTCGATGTCGAACACCTGAAGAATCTATTGATCAAGAGACATTGATGTATTCCCAACTGTCGATGGCGAGAGAGCCTGCCACTGATGATTGCAAGCCTCAAGGTACTCATAAGAATCTAGGTCCCCTTTCTAGAATAAATGGGCTAAAGTCAATGGAAAGAGACATGCTGAAAGGAGAGCATTAATGCATCTCTCATTAGTCAGCATGAGGTACAAAGAAGGAGCTTCATGATTTGGTGTAAATCAGACGAAAAACATGTTCACGAACCAATGACCCTGTGCATCTTTCGCATGTACCAAGTGCAAGCGATACACGAAAAAGACCCTCTGAATAGCAACCAATGATGAAAAATGCTGACAAAGGTGAGAAAACCACCAATATGGCTAATGGATGTTGGACAACTGAGAGGGGGGGGTGAATCAGTTGTTACCGTGCTTAAACAATTATGCTTCTTTTAAACTCTTTGCGGAGACACTAAATGATAATCACAATAATGCAGGGATATAAACAATGACAAATTCAGCATCAGTCACACATATGAGAAACACAGAGACAGATATTTCTTGAGGAAACCCATACAGGGAAAAAACCTCTTTTTCTTTATATGATAAGTAATAGTTACATTCTTTACATTATCATACATATGAGCACCAACTCATAATGAGGCTGCAACCTCTGTTTTGCAAGCTACAACTTGC
>JASDQU010735694.1:83427-96079 GCA_032191745.1 Picea mariana
ACTCCTTACTCCTCACCAATGGATCCAAACCTTTCAAGTGAAGTTTATTCCACTTTGAAAACACATATATTTACATACTCACATAATACTCCAACCCTTTCAAATGAAGTTTATTCTACTTTGAAAACATATATATTTACATACTCACATAATACTCATATCTCTTGTACATATATGTGATAAAGGTGAATGGTGGGAAACAAAGAAGTGTATATGTGAGAAAAACACACATCCATGATTTTTATTTTTATTTTTATATTCAATATTTCAAATGGAGAAATTAGATTATAGATCATCTTGTTTGCATGGCACTTTCAAATAAAAAGAGTCTTTACATATTCAACACAACCCCCCCCAAAAAAACCCATATGGTTTCCTATATCTACTTATTACGTTCTTCTAAAGGAGTTTTTGCCCCTACTTGTGTTTACAATACCAAAAATTACATTAAAAAATATATTATCAACCTTAAAGCCAATCAAAACATAAACTTAAACTTATATATTCCAGATAACTTGGATTCTTTTTCTTCTTCTATTGTGCACCAATACAAAGTTTGTATTTTGTCTTGAATATTTTCTTCCATAGATTGTTTTTCAAAAAACATACCTTCCTACGATGATAATGCCTTGAACTCTTTATAGATATAAATAAAGGAGATATTTGAAAACCTTTTTCCTACCATTGGGATCCTATTTATTATTGGGATAAACACTAGATTGTCAATTTTATTTCTCCCCTTTGCCCAATCTATGATAAGTTTGGAGTCCCCTAGAACTCGAAGACTACAAATTCCTCTTTCAACTACTATTTTAAGAAGTGACCATAGAACATAAAAATCAACTCTATTATTAGTGCATTGCCTTGCTACATATTTAAATGAAATGACATGTTTTTCATCTAAGAAAAGGATGTCCCCTTCTCCACACATATGTAGGTTTCCTTGACAAGCATTGGCAAAAATACCTAGGCTACAACTTTGTTAATTTATGGTTCCTTCAAAATTATTGGCTACTTAACTTCACTAGGTTTCTGTAATCCTCCATAAGCATATGTATTTTGAATACAAACTTGGATTGGGGGAATTTAATTATCTTGAAAGGTCATATCGTTTCTTGAAAGCCATGATCTACCACATACTTTTGCTTGTAAGACTCTTTAAATTATGCTAAAAGGGAATTCCCAACCTATTCTCTATTTTCATTTGTCAACTTAACCATGTTGGAGATGTGTTTTATTCTTTGCATGTAGATTGTGCATTTATGCGTGAAGCATTAGCTATAGCATGTGCACTAAGCACTCATCCATTTTTGTTTTTGTACTTTTTCAACCTTTTGTAATTTAATCCCAGTCAAGGATTTCCAGGGTAAATTTGTGTACTATGTGTGTACCATTGTTTAAGTTTCTATCTTTCTTAAGAATATATAGGAATTTCTTCACTTGCAATGGTTTAAAACTTACAAACTAATTCACTCCAAACTTATCTTTCATAGGGGCACTATACCAATATATGGTCAACTATTTCATTCATTGCTTTTACATTTAATGCACCTTCTTGGCCCTTACTAGGTTCTTTTTTGACAATTGTCCCATGTAAGAATTTTGTTTGACATTGCCTGTCATGTACTTAGTCACCTAATTATGTTGTAACTCACATTATTACATGGAAATCATCGGAAATTATAAATATAACAACATAATTGACATTGCCCATGATAATTCATCAAACATTCATGAATTCATTCAACAATTTGAATATATAATTCATCATTTTTGCTCATACATTGATTGATAACAATTTATGCATGGAAATTACACTACAACTTGCACACATAGTCATTTCCCATACAAATTAATTACATTACATCCATACTGTAGGTGCTTTGAGGATACCCACAAAGCCCATTACATCTATTTCACATAGATGGGCATTAGCATACATAATAGAGGCACAATTAAGCCTTTTGCATTACCAATGAAGTAAATAAATTCATGCATATTCTTAAGCAAATCATAAATTAATCAATGGAAAATAAAGCAATGCGTACAAATTCTTAAGCAAAACAAAAATTAATCAGTGACTCATACACACAAAGAGAGTTACGCTGGAAACCCTTAACCAGGAGAAAGACTACCTTCATTGGTGCCACACCTCTCAAATTTTCATTGTATTAATTTCACCATTCATAATACAATATATAAAATATTTTGGGTATTCCACAACTACGAAAACCCTAATCCCTTAATCTGGGATTAATTTAGAAAACAACTAAAATAGCAAAAACCACCCAATTTTTTTTTCAGGGCACTGCCTTGAACCCTGTTAGCTTCAAGCACTAACAAGGGGGGGGGGGGGATATTGACCCCCCCTGCAACCCACCCTCAAAAAATATCTTGGCATACACGTACACCCAGAGCATTAGGTGATGGGATCATCAAACTCTATCGTCAAATCTGATACACCTCGTTGCACACATGCAAAAAATATCACACATACCCAACACTTTGGAGACAAGGAAGAATGATTTTCCATCTACTTCTGAGGTGGATATTGAAATTATTAAAGACAAGTACAAACGATCAATAACATACATTTCCATTTCTAAATAATTGCAAATAAATATAAAGTGGCTTAGGTTCTTTTCTTCCAACATGCATATTGAACAATGGTAGGAATTGCATAATGTATGTCTCTTTCATTGCAATATTGTTTTGAATTTCTTAAAGTTCTAGTGCAAACATAAATGAAAACTACCAGTTGATCTAAAATTTTATTTAAGGTATTTAAGATAACATCACAAGGATAAATCCTCCTGCATTTTTAGAGAGGTGGTACTCCTCTTTGTTTAAAAAGGTGCCAGAGAAAGGACCAAACTTATTCTTGAAGCAAATATTCACATGAAAAGAATACCCGAGAAAGGACCAGGCATCTCTTAGAAAAAAAAAATGTTCATGGTATAATACAAGATTATAAACTAAGATAATAAGTAATCTTGGACAATGACATTTCCATCATAGCATAAATTAAAGTAGAACAAATAATTTAACAAAAGGGGAATATAAGGACCACATATGCAAATAACTTTAAATGATCATTCAATTAAAACTCAAAAATATTTTGATAGACACACATTTGAAATCTCATGCTTAAAATTTAAAGTCTGAGAAATCATTAATGTAATGTCCCGAATAGTTCTCTCAGAACCTCAAAAAATAATGTGTTTGTAAAAGTTTATAGCAATTGAAATTAAATGTGTTCATCCTAAATGGACTGGGATAGGGCTCCCATGGAACAATAAAATAAAATACTTGGAAGAAAAAAGATAAAAACAGTTAGGAATCGACCTTTGGTATTCACAAATCATGAAAAAGAAAGGTTGAATGATTGCTAACTGAGAAATGAATAAATTAAAGGTTTAATGATATGACTACTTGACTTACTATGATGGAACATTAGAGGAACACTATCTACTTGTTGATGTATCCTTTATAGGGTGTTGGGTTGGAGGTGCTTTAATGATATTAATGACTTCTTGTTGATCTTTTTCAGTTATCTTAACCGAGGCATTCTTTAACCGATATTCAATATACTCCTGCATGGGAGAAACCATTATTTCTTGCCTAGTCTTGGTTTCGAACAATTCATTTTCCAGATATTTAAGGTCAAAGCTCAGATGGTGAAGCATATCTTCAATATCTTCATTTTTATTTACATACTGGATTAACCACTTCTCCATTTCTTCTTTGGAATATCCAGGTCAATCATTAAACTCACTAAACCATGAAATATTTAGGGCCTCATGTAGTTGTTGTAATTGATATTTTGAAAGGAATATTGAATCCATGATTAAATGTGGGCCCTCTAGCTCTTTGGTTAGATCAAAAAGATTTAGTAATAGATCACCTCTTTTGTGTTGAAAATATCTCTTACTCCAGCACCTAAGTACTTTTTTATCTAGTGATTTACTTACTGCAATCAGATCAACAACTTTGAAAGAAAAAATACGCTGCTGATATATTCAACTCAATAAATCTAGTGGAAGCAAAAAAATGGAAACCAAATAATGCACACATGAACACCAATATTTTTGGGATAGATACCCTTGAAAAACCCCGGAGGGAAAATCAATGCTAAGAATTATTTTATTATGCTAAAATCAGGGCTCCCATAATAGGCATAATGGCCCACTAAGAGAAATACAACTATAGACAAACCTGACAAAGTTTGGTTTGTTGTATGTCCCAAAAATGCATGCTTTTCTAGGTGTACGTGCCTTTCCTTCAACAAACCTGCGTACATATGTGATTGTCTCCACTGAAACCCATGTACATGTACAAAAATACTATATGAAAAACTCTGTATGACACACCATTTTCCTATGGCTTCCTCTGACTGAAACCCACCCGCGTGATCATCTGTTCTATCTTCTCCTTGACATGATCGCTAGATGGAAGTCCTTCTCCACCTATCTAATATCTTGAACCACATTCCTTCGTGATCAAATCCTATCAAAAGAAAATTTTCTACTCTCAAGAATCTCAAGTGTTAAGTTTCAACATCCTTCACCCTATCCTTGCTTTTATAATCATGAGTTATAATCTATTTCTAATCTCCAAATTGATTGACGACTGAGATTAATTCTGACACTCACTTGAGATTTAGAAACATGCTAATCAATTTTAGCACTTTTCTTAAATAACTCAATTAACTAATTACATAATTAATTAATAAAAGCACTTTAATTTAGTAATTCCTTTAACTAAAGTAAAGCTACCAAGGTAAGAGGATTCGGATGATTTCCACATGTCTAAACACATAGACCTGTGCGGAAATACCTGTTTGATTCCCACTAGCATCAACACTCCCTCTTAGCGAGGAAGGTATTGTGCACCCCTCCAAGTCTGTCTCTTAAGAACACACGCTTCCCTTTCTCCAAGGGCTTGGTCAGAATATCTACAACCTTCTCATCTATTGAAATATACTAAATCTTTACTGGTCCCTTCTGGATCGTGTCCTGAACTAAGTGGTATATGATCTCCATATGCTCAGATCTATCATGGAATACTGGATTCTCCAAGAGTTTGATACAACTCTGATTATCACAGTATATCACCGTAGGCTCCAACTCCTAATCAAATAAACCTGTAAGAAACTTGTGAAGCTAAATGGATTCACAACTAGCCATACTCGCAGCCATATACTTTTCCTCTACTAAATAGAGTGCTACAAAAGTCTGCTTCTTGCGGAACTAATCAATCATTGTTGATCCCAAGCTAAGGCAACACCATGAGGTTCTCTTTCTGTCTACTGCACTACCTTCCCAATCTGAGTCTGTATATCCCTGCAACTCCACCCCATCTCCTCCAAGATATCTCAATCTATACTCCATTGTACCTTTCAAGTACATAAGCACATGTTTTGCTGCTACCCAATGCACCTACCTCGGCTCCACCATGAATTGACTCAAGGTGTTTGCAAGAAAACAAATATCTGGCATGTTGTTGACCAAATACATCATGGACCCTATCAAATGCCTGTATATCTTGGGATCTACCAATTCTGAATATGAAGTGATCACTTTATTTAGATTGGTAATCATAGGTGTGGCCATAAGTTCACAATCCTCCATCCCAAATCTCCTCAATTTCTCGACTGCATACTTCCCTTGATCAAGGAAGATCTCTCCCGATACCTTCCATACCTCTAATACAAAGAAATAATGCATCAATCCCATGTCCTTCATCTTGAACTCACTCGCTAAATATACTTTGCACCCTGCAATAATCTCCTCTGCACCTTTGAGAAATAAATCATCAACATATAGAACCAAGATGAGTGGATCCAACCCAACAAGTATGAATTACAAGTTAGGATCTGCCTCACTCTTGCTAAATCCCATACTCTTCAAGTATCCATTGATCCTGGAATACCACACTCCACTTGCTTGTTTTCATTCGTACAAGGATTTCTTAAGCATACTCACATGAGACTCCCTCCCATGTACCTCAAAGCCTTAAGGTTTCTCTATGTATAATTTCTCCTCAATGACCTCGTTTGATCTGAAAAAGGGCGAGTACTTACTCTACACAAGTTTGCAATCGAGAATCATTTTCTGACGAAGTATTTGCATAAGGATTAAAGGACCAGTGAATGGATGATTAACCATTATCTTAAACAAGAATACATAACATACATGAAATCAAATGGAACAAAGCACATGAAAAGACGAGAGAGGAACAACCAATGTTGGTAACAGAGTTCACTTCTCCTGGGCTACATCCTCGGACCCGCTTCAATTGGAATACAGATCACTTTCATTCCTTCTTCAAAATATGTTGGGACCTTCTCATAAGTGATTACATAAGAGATGCCTTCTCCTTCAATGAGGATTCAAGAAGACTTCTCACACTCATACCTCTCCATACATCAAGAAGGATAATACCTTACATGAATAAGTCTCTCAAGGCTTAGGAGTAGTAGAACTATGACTTTCTAACTCCACTCATTAACTCTCCATTACTGTCCTCCCTTTCAAAGATCTCATATAAGGCATTATATAGTTTTTCCTCACTCCCTCTTAAGAAACAACATTAATTCCTAGATCCACAATAATAGGATCTAATTACAAAAGAGGAAAAACAAGATCCATGAATGTAGGATCTCAAACCATCTTCAAGCACATAATGGGAAAAGTCTCAAAACCACCCAAAGACTCTTCATCGATGTCCTTGATTCTCTAAACCTATAATTGAGAAAAATGGCAAATTGGTGTGAGGTGGTTTCTCACATAAAAACCAATTTCCAAAATTACAATTTTAATGAATTATACGTGAGTCTAATTTCCCTCACAAGTATTAATCACTTTACATCAAAAATATCATAAAGCATAATTAAATGCATGAGAACCTTTTCTCACAAAGCATTAATAAAATGCATGAGAAAATAAAATTCAAAACATATAAGTTCACCACCTTCACCACTCTGCAAATCAACTTGGTGAACATAGTAAATTCCTTCCATGTGTGGAAATCTGTCCAGATCACGCCTCCCCACAAAGAACCTTTTGGTCTCCAAAAGTATCAAATTTATATTTATGCAAATGTCCTCAAAAGGCGCATTCTTTCAAGACTCCTTCACACACGTACTTCGGAATCAGAATGCAAAGCCAACACTTGCAACCGCTGCAAAGAAAATGTTTGGAAAGGAACATCCCTTGTCTCCTTCATCTCTATTCTTTGAAGCTGAAATGTTGAAGCCCACACCTACATAATCTTGCAACCTGTAGCAGATGATACATGTACCACAATATTTGGCGTACCTTACTTGACAAGAGTTTATAACTACACTCTTGGTCAAGTTTACAATGAATCGCCGAAATGGCTTAGGCAAATTGCCTCATACAACTGGTTACAATGATGATTACAAAACAAAGCCACTTAGGGATTAAGGTGAAAAATAACGCCTCTCACTCTCCTCACTCAAGAGTGGCTAAAAATCCATTACAATGCTTCATAATTAGTTTACATCAAGAACATTCTTTCCATGAGTTTATAAAACACTCATAAACAAGCTTTACAAAGATTGCCAAAATGGGCTTAAGCAAGGCAATGCCTCTTACAAAGAAGTGGCTACAAAACCCATTACATCTTGGCAACATAAATGGATGCACTAGTGATAGAATATATGGTATCTAAATCCACTACAAAGGATGTGCACCTAATGACTGTCCAAAAATGGGAAACAAACCCACCAAAAGTACCAGAGGATGTCCTCCAAAACAATATTACACAACCTTCTCCACCCTTGAATGCTAAGATAAACTGTCAAAAGTTTCTGTCAAACAAAATGAACATAATTTTTAATATTGCATCAAACTATATTACGCCAAGAATTTTGTCAAAGATATTCCTTGGCATACTTCTCCATGGTATGGGTAATTGCCAAGATTTTCATTCATCTCCTTTCAAAGGAATAAAATATCCTTCAAAATGAGCATCCAGTTTTGAATCCTCTCAATGGATTTCACCTCATAGTGCTCGGTTGTGGCAACATCCCACTCATTCTCTAGATATCTATGAACAAAATATGCCCACAACATAAGTAAAAAGAGAATTATATATCCCTCTCACAATTCGTTATTGCTAACAAAATGAGTTGTTAGGTGCAAAAATCATGGCGGGATAAATAACGATTTGCAAAGGTGCAAATATCCAGGTTTTGTTTGCTTCAATTTCTGTCAATAATATCCAAAAGAGCTAGTGGTTTTGATACATCCTCGAAATGCTTCAGAGACCATAGCACATTTGACTCCCAACAAACAACATCCTTCTTTGAAAAGCCACCATACATTCAAACCTACAGTTTGATAATTTTCCCAGAGATGATTTCATTTGCTGCTCGCTTATCCAAAAGAACTGTGTAGCTGCCTTCTGGGACCTTGTTTATACATGGGATCCACTAAATCAATATCAATTCTCCTACATAGAAACTGCACAACGTTGGAGTTTGTGATTTTGGCTACCAGAATTACAACGCCCATCTCAAAAATAGGAAACTTCAGGAGATTTAAATTGCACAGATGCATTGCAAAAGGTAAAATCCTCCGAGGCAACATATTCACTGATGTAGGAAACTCTCTTTCACCCAAGTTCCTGGATTTGTCCTACAAGTTTCTTAAGAGGGTCAGGTAATTTGACTGTATTCAAAGAGATCCATTTCTCCATTTGTGGAGCTCCTGCTGGAACCCAAGTTTTTTTTCCTAGCTACCAAACTGGCTATAGATAAGAAGCATGGCATGATATAGCTGGCAGAGTAAAGTATACAATCCTTTCTCTAATATCATTCTCGCTTCTTTGCAATAATTTGGTCCAGGCTTTCAATTGCCCACACCTATCAAGAATTTCTTTCTTGTCTAAGAAACTCTGGCCAAAATAGCACATTTTGCTGCGATGCTCCGTTTGGCTTCGATATGACTATGGAGAGGCCTACATCGATGAGGAGGGGATTCAATGTACCACAGACACCTCCTCCCATACCTAACATAATATCTGAAAATATATCACCATCGTGAAAAGGACTGCATCTTGACACAACTCATGGGGAAATACTTGTGTGGGATCTACTGTCGCAAGGATGAATGTATTATAAGATATTTGTTAGAAAAATAGGACCGCAGAGCAATAAAATAAAACAAATGCAGAAACAAAACAAAAAAGATACACAATACAATAGAGACACAGATTTACATGGTTCACCTAGTGTGGGCTACGTCCACCAGAGAAATTGCTAGGTCCTTCCTTTATTATTATCCAGCAAATGAAGGGATACAACCTACAACAAAACCCACTGTAACTTCCTCTTCTTTCTCTCACAGTCTCCTCTCTTATAATACAATAATCACCATAATGCATAGCCGCAATACATTTCCCTCATAACAGAGGGTTGCCTTCTAGGGAAAAAAACCCTAATATAATTTCTACCGTTAGATCTGCGACCTTATAATGAACGTTCCAGATTTACAATGAAATTACAATATACATTTACAAAGAAATTTTTCTTTCGGGGGCTTCACCCCCAAACCCCCGTCGGGGACCCGCTTGCCCCTAAACCCCACAGAGGGGTTACCCCCCCATGCACTCCCTCGCGTGGAAGAGTGTACATACTTTTGCGGTGTAAATTATTCATGGGGTACAAACATGGCTGAAAGCAAGGACCTCTGAATCAGGAACATAATCAGGCTCCACAACCAACAATATTCATCATCCACGTTGTTTATCTTCTTTATAAAATAAATATTTTCTCATCTTTGGATATATATTAGCTGAATATCATGGTGTTGTTCGATCTGAATATCGTCTCTGGAGGCTGTGCACAATATGATCCTGATATTGTATAGATCTCTACATGAAATAAAATATTTCTTCCAACATAATAATAACATTCATGGAGTCATTTTTTCTCACCTTACTCAACGACAACCAAAAATGGATGCCACGATCTACGCTTGTGTTATGCCACATTTTGACAGAAGAGTGGCTGTGATAATGATGTTTCTGTGTTGGTTGTCGAGTTGTTGTTCGCCTCGGATCTTACCACTAGAATGGTTAAAAATCTATTGTTACGAGGAAAATATCTCTATGGCTAGGTTAAACCACAATAGACGAAAATGACTGCAGAAACCAACTCTATACCAACAACATGCTATATAAACCAATATGCAAGCGAGATAAGAAAGAGGCCTACCTCATCCATATGTTCGATGAAGTCCACCATTGAGCACTTCGACCCAAAGATATACACCTGCAACAAGTTCTCAACAAACAAGAAAAGAAAGCATATGGTGGAAATATAAAAGGTTAGCACATTAGATAGCATAATCCATTAATATACATAACAAATACACCCATGGATAATAACTCAATATATTTGCAAGATATCAATTGGATGGAAAAATAGTATTTCTATTAATAAATGATCAGCATAAGCGAAAATGTTATAGACTTCCGTGTCGACACGGTTCAGAACCGAGAAACTAAGTTCCTTCTAGTTGGGTCTCCACCACTTCAATCTTCCACCAAAGGCAAGCTCATAAGAGAGAAACAATGAGGTTCTCAATCAATAAGGGAAGAGCTTGGGGGTTGAACACTCTGTTCAGACTTAAAGGACAAAGGGATGCAAACTCAATATGAAGTAAATAATTTCTCCAGAGTAACTTTGCTCTCAAAGTTGAATTCTTTCTTCCTTTTCCATAGCTTAGAATTGGCCCATTTATAACCTTCAAAATGGAATTGAAGGGCCAATTCAAAACATTTCCAGTATATGGAAGGCCAAGGATCAGATATCTCCTATCGTGACATGGAAACCCGACATTTAGTTTTTATTTTCTGGCACAAATCCCAATGTACACGGGCTGTAGTGGATCAGTCTATGTATATGCATGCTATACAGTGTGAAAGATGCGTACAAGTGGAAAAATTTGTATTTTGGCTCTGGATCTTATCAACAGGGAAGATAAGTCTGCATAGGGAAATGGAATAAGCCCCTCTGTGCAATATTTCATAGGGTGAGGCAAATCTTTCTATAATAGATGCCCCCTAATGTGTGAGGTCAGAGGAGTATTTGCAATGGCCGAAATACATTATAAACAACCCAAAAGTGGAATGGTAGAGAACCAACTGGATGAACTAGCTGCTCATTACATTCTGCACTGACTTTGCATACATGGATGCCAATAAAATTACACTGTAGATCCATGTGAAAATATACCAAACAAGTGTCTGTGGCCATGAATAGGAAAATACAAATGCGGTTACATGCCAAGAGTTGTCATAGTCACAAACAAGGCCCAGTAGAACCAATATCAAAACCGATATGAAGATATCTGTATACCATGGAGTACAATCTGATCTCCCATGATCACTGAAGTCATATAGGTATTGGTCCAATGAAAAGGAAGCAACAAATCAGGAAAGTTGCAGCCACATAATGATGTCTTCAAGTCTTCTACACAATCCGCCAAGGGTGCAAGTCTACATGATGTGAATAAAGGAGTTGGGGTCAAACACAATGAGACATCGTTTGATTACCGACCATTGAGGTATACCGTTAACAAACACGAGACAACCTACCGATAATGAAAGTATGTATCAAGGCATTCATTACATTCTTACACATGTGAATAAAGGAGTCGGTGTCGAACACCTGAAGAATCCATTGATCAAGAGACATTAATGTATTCCCAACTATCGATGGCGAGAGAGCCTGCCATTGATGACTGCAAGCCCCAAGGTACTCATAAGACTCTAGGTCCCTTTGCCAGAATAAATGGGCTGAAGTCGATGGAAAGAGACATGCTGAAAGGAAAGCATTAAGGCATCTCTCATCAGTCAACATGAGGTACAAAGAAGGAGCTTCATGATTTGGTGTAAATCAGACAAAGAACATGTTCATGAACCAACGACCCTATGCATATTTCACGTTTACCAAGTGCAAGCGATACACGAAAAAGACCCTCTGAATAGCAACCAATGATGAAAAATGCTGACAAAGGAGAGGAAATCACCAATATGGCTAATGGCATCCAAGACACTACACAGATCCCAATGTGTGAATGGGTGTCTTGTCTTCGAGCACAAGGGAAACCACCCAGTCAATGACCAAGGATGAAATGTTGATTGTTGGGTTCAAGGTTACCTACCAATGATGAAAGTAGGGCCAGGATGCATGATAAGAATACAATATCATGTGATTCTGAGACAAATTGAGGGTATGGCCAACATATAAAGTCAAGAGTTCTGAGGAGTGGCCGACACAGGTTGATAGAATTCCTTTGAACAAGAGCATGAGACATATGGAGGACTCCTACAACATAGACCCAATCATGAAACCATGAGATGCAGGAGTCATCAATGAAATTCTTTGTAGGGACTAGAAGAGTAACCAACCAACAAAGAAGACTCTGTAACGAGCTCAACTTACTAAGGCCATGCTAATCCCAAGATTATGATGATGAATGGACTCAATAACTTTGTGCTATGTTCAAAGGTAGCACGACTGCTGCCAATACAGGATAATACTCCCTTCCCACCCGTCTTTTTTTTTTTTTTCATAGACAAATGAATGTTATGATACAAAGGAGGAAACGAGTGTCAC
>JASDQU010735694.1:96092-132240 GCA_032191745.1 Picea mariana
CAGGGAAATGCATGCTGGAGATGGGCACTCAGGGGAATGTTCCCTCCTAGGTATATGGTGTCAAATTGCGAAGGATATAAACAAGGCTCTGCTTGGTTGAGGATGCGAAAATGCTGAGGAAAATGGTTTATAATGCAAAGCGAGAACCAGTTATAGGCTCAATACTACAAGCAAGGGCATGAGATGAAATCACAACTTAATGCTAAAAAATGTCCCTTTTTATGTCTTTTAGTCTATTTGGTCTAAAAAAGGATAAACTTGTGCCAAATTGATTTCTTTTCAAATCCAATTTACGAGTGTTAAAGAGACAAGTTCACTCGACAATCTTTTCACTTTTTGATAACGATTCGGAAAAGAGCTTAACTAAGACTCATGACCTTTCAAGTCCAATTTAATGAGTGTGAAAGGGACAAATCACTCAACAATCTTTTCTCTTTTTAAGGACGAGTTGGAAAAGATCTTAAATTAAACTTGTTTGGGAGTCCTTGGGGGGTAGGGGCGCATGTTTATGAGTGAGAAATGAGGCTCAACGTCAAGTCATGTACTAGCTATGAGGGACTCCCCATCCTATGAAAAAATCTTTGCATGGGCACCAAATGCAGTAGGGAATCTAACTAGGGCACCCATGTTCGATAAGTCTCTACCACTTAATAACGACATTACTTATAGCAGATGGAAGGTTATGTGTCACAACAAATGGGTTCGTACCTAGGGCATAAAGAGTGACAATTATAGGATAATGCGAAAATGCATAATGGAGTGGATACCTATTCTATATGTTGGGTAATGAAAATACTTGCCCGTGGTGACGAATGATCAACATAACGTTGGAATCTTCAAGAATCCCTGGTTAAAATTGCAAAAAACCAACTCGATCCACCCTTGTATTAGTTCATTAGGTGAAAAAATGTCTTAAAACTATAGAAAGTGGGTAAAAGTAGTTTATAAATAGTAAGAAAATAAAAAATTACTATACCATTTTGATTTTTTACCCAACTAGTGCAAATTTGACCAAAATACCTCCGAGATTCAAACTGCGATTGTGGGAGCATCAGGCAATGAAATTAGCAACCGTCTGGATTAGGTAAATCTACTTCCCTTCCTCTTCAATTTCAGTGGATTAAATTTTTGAATTAGGTTTCAAATTTTTAGTTATTGAGGGAGAAAAATTTGAATTTCGGTGTACGGGGGTTGTCTTCAATCGGGTCACGTATACAACGAGTTATACGCTTATGTGTAAACTACAGGGAGCATATATCAAGCCCTATAGGTGACTGTAATTGAAGTAGACTGCGTACAAGCACACAAACAATAATTTTTAATGGTTCTAACTCAAATTTTGATTTGTCCTTGGTAGGATGGTTCTTGAATGGAGAGAAAGAGAGCACAAGGAGGTCGATGTTGCTGTAGATCGAGATCTGGGGGCCCAAATGGCCTTAAAGAGATGTGGCTTGTATAAATTTTTAGTGCTCAAAGGAATGAGAGCCCAGGTGAGGTTTCTCAAGATGCTTGTGGGTTACTGGGACCCTAAGAGTGAGAGCTTCAATCTTGATGGGAAACCATTGAGAATTGAAGTAGAAGACATTTACTTTTTGACTGGTCTATCACGTTGGGGAGAGGTTGTAAACCTCAAATCACGGGGATTAGGGAGTGGAATGAAAATAAATGAATACATCGACGCCCACTGTGTAGCAGGGAATCCTAAGGTGGGGAGTCAACTCCCTATCCGAGAAATAAACAATCTCAGTCTGAAGATTATCTTCCTTGTATTGTCTAGGATCACAGGTTCAGCTTCCTTGCACCAGGCATCGAGGCCACTCATGTTCTATGCAGTGCAATGTATGAGACCCATAATATATGACTGGTGTACCTCACTACTAGCAAATATGAAGAGCCAGTTGACAAAGTGCAAATAGGGGGGTAAGATAAATTTTGGGTTTGCCTCTATCCTATGCAGTTTCTTCTTCGAGCGTGTTCCAGGTTTGGGACCTAGAGTTGAGATTCTTCCAAGAGGACCTCATGATCCAGCCATGGCACGGTGGACTGAGGTAATGAGGCAACAGGGGGGAGGTAGGGTGCCGACACCCTACTATGAGGATTTCTTCTACTGGTGGAAGCGATAGGTCATTTCCCTAGATGACTATCCCTATGCAGGGATAGTCTTCCGAGGAGATCCGGACATGCCACTCCCACTAGGGACTGACTACGGAAACATAGGTATGTCAAATGTTTTTTACATATTTCATTTTTTTGTATTTTTGTATAGTAGAACAAAAATATTTTTGGATGGTGCTTAAGTATTGACTAGATATTTGTGTAACACAGACGTGGGTCCACGACGACCAAAAGGCTTCCCTTGACATCGACGGAGGAACCGGGGAGATGAGGCGGTGAGAGGAGAAGTTGAGAGGGTCCTACAAAACATGCAAGGAAACTTGTCGCGTTTGAATCACATGATTCCTATGGTTCAAGTAGAGGATCTTCCTGAAGCCATGTAGCGACAGGTGGTTGTTGTACCCAGGGCATGGGTACGACTTTTTCGACGTCTCGCAAATGCTGTAGTTTGTTACCATGACACACATTTGGTGCCACAGGTGTAGATGTCGTGGGATATTGTAGTATCAAATGTATATGTGTATTGAGGGTATTAGCCCCAATTTTGTACTATAAACACCATATTTTTTGAAATATATAAAAAAGGGATCTTTGGCTTTACTTATATTTTACAATGTGTACATTGATGAGATGGTTTTCTTTTCTTTATTTATGTGACAAATGCCAATCTAAAACGAAATTGGCATAAGAATCAAATACATGATTAGAAGTCCTAGGAATATGATAATATGTAATAAAATCAAACTGTCATTCTAAAAGATGTACCTGTAGGAATCGTCGGAGTAAAGTAGGATCACGCACGCGGTAACGACCGTTCAACTGACATACTACTAACTGGGAATCCAGGTGAACTTCAAATGAACAAATGCCATGTGAGATGGCATCATGCAAACGTTCTATAACGACGCTATATTCAACCACATTGTTCATGGATGGCCCTAGGCATACGCCACCTGAAGACACCAGTAGACCCTCGGGTGAGTAAACCACCCAAGCAGCAGAAGCCAAGCTCCGTGTATGACGACTGGCTCTATCTGCAAACCCTAGGTAGGCCGAAGATTCCGTTGACATTTGTCAACCAAGTGAAAACTCGATAAGAAACCCGAAGACAAAAAGAAAAGTAAAAGATATATACACTAAATTACATTAGTATACAAAGAGTTCCGCTCGAGCCTGGGGCTCAAGCATAATATCTTTTCAAGTAGAGCCCATTTCTGGGCTCAGCCAACCTATTCCCTTCATAATATTCTAACTCATAGGCTCCTTTTTCTAACACACGTCACACGATATAAGGACCGTGCCACATGGGCTTAAACTTGCCTGCTCCCTGTGGTTCTTTGGCTTGGTCATACGAGAGGACCAAGTCACCCTTGGCATACAATTGAGGACAGATAGACTTATCATACTGGAACTTAACACATTTTTTTTTCGCCTCGATAGTCGTAGAGGTGTATCGACGCTGCTCATCAAGACTCTCTAGGTGTACAAGGCATTGCTTGAGATCGAAAGTGTCAGGTAGGAGCACGACTGCCAACTTAAGAGAAGTGATTTCACATTCAATAGGTAATATCAAATCCACACCATGTACTAACTGGAAAGGGAAAAATCCGGTGGCAGTCTTGACCGTGATTCGGTATGCCCAGAGTGCAGGATATAGCATGATGTGCTAGTTGGACTTCCTCTGACTGACAGTTTTTTGCAAAATGGTCTTGAGAGACTGGTTGATGGCCTCTACTTGTCCATTTGCTTGGGGGTAAAAAGGAGAAGAATGACCATGTCTAAAACCTAGATTAGTTGCTATTTCTTCCATCATTTCGTTCTGAAAGTGACTGCCATGATCAATGACAATCTCACTTGGGATACCGAACCGGATGATAATTTGATTGAATACGAAGACAACTGCAGTATTACCATTATATTTAACTGTAGGCATGGCCTTGACCCACTTATTAAAGTAGTCTAAGACCATGATAATGTGTTGATGCCCCCCATTCGAAGTTGGGTTGCAATCCATGAAGTCCACCCCCCACTTGGTGAAGGGGCTGGCGATAATGACTGGGTGAAGAGGGGATGGATGCGAGCACATTTTACAAGTGAACACCTGGCAGGGGTGACACTTCTTAACCACTTCAATACAATATTGAAAGATAATAGGCCAAATATAACCGACTCGCAAAATGTTTTGGGCTATCACAATCCTGGATAGATGACCACCACAAGCCCCACAGTGGAAATTGTTCAGGACAAAATCAACCTCTCCATGAGTTAAACAACGATGCAATATATTGTCTATTCCTCGATGATACAAAGTGTCGCCAATGATATTATATTTCTTAGCTTGGTATCTTGCACACCATTGGTCATCTCATGAGAGATGCTGAGGGAAATTCAAGGTTTGCAGATAGAGAACAATGTCTCCATACTAGGGGTCAAACAACGAGACAAGAAAAATGTGTTCATTTGAAAACGAATCGACATGGATAAAATCCTCATCTAATCATGGGAAATCAGATATTAACTTTGCGAAGACTAGGGATTTCTTGGATTTCACAGAAGCGAAATCGAGATCAAACTCTTGTAAAATGACAATCCATTTATTATATTTCCCCCCTATGATACGCCTGGTAAGGACGTATTGAAATGGATTGACATCCACAACCACAGTAGTCTTGCAGAGTAATATATAATGACACAAACGTTGGACTGTGTGAATGACAGCCAAAGCTAGCTTTTCAACGTGAGAATAATTAAATTTAGGACCGACTAAAGTTCGAATAAGATAGTAGACGACGTGCTCGTGGAGCTCATCATCCTCCTGAACCAGAACCATACGAATCATATCCTCAGAAGCGGTGATATAAAGCAATTAATCTCTACTGTAGTAAGGAGGCTTCAACATAGGCGCTGATACCAAAGATTTCTTCAAAGCATCGAAGGAATCTTGGGCTCACTCATCCTAGATAAAAGGGGTGTCCTTCTTCAAGAGACGCATGAAACCCTTAGTGATATTGACATAATTCACTATAAATCGACGAAGAAAGTTAGCTTTCCCCTATAAACCCTGAAGTTGTCTAATCATTCACAGGGGAGGAAACTGAAGTATTGCCTCAACCTTTAGTGGATCTACCATGATCCCAGTCTCAGAAACTAGAAATCCCAAAAGATGACTAGAATTAATGCAAAAGATGCACTTGTGAGGGTTCAACCAGATTCTATAGTAACAACATCTTCCAAAAACCAGCTGAAGGTGCATAACGTGATCCGATATCTTACAAGAGTGAGCAACTAGATCATCAAGGTAAGCTTTGACTATGTGCTTAAGATCGTGAAAAGCGAAAATCATGGCATGTTGAAAGGTTGCTCTGATGTTTTTAAGGCCGAAAGGCATTTTATAGTAGGAAAAAGTAGCCCAAGGACAAATAAATTCCATCTTGTGTTGATCCTCGAGTTTGATTTGGATTTGGTTATATCCTGAAAATATGTCCATAAAAGAAAAAGCTTCGCTACCCACACACTCGTCGAGAATATGATCGATGAAAGGTGTCAGAAAGTTGTCTTTAGGACAGTCTTTGTTCAGGTCACGAAATTCCATGAATACATGGATGGTTCCTTGCTTCTTATCCACAGGAATGGGGTTGGATACCCATTAAGTCAAGGGAACCGAGTAGATGAAGCCATCATTAAGTAGCTTCTCCACCTCTGCCTTAATAGCAGGGGCCTTATGGGGATTTACAACTCTAAGACGTTGCTGAACAAGTTTAGCATCTGGATAAGTTCTAATATCATGTTTGACAATACGAGGGTCGATTCCTGGCATCCCTTCATATGACCAAGCAAATACATCTCAGAATTCCTTGAAGAGTTCGATGTAGATCAGGATTTCTTCTTGCGAACAATCTGCATCGATATTTACGTTTTCAACCTTGCCATGGGTACGAGAGATGTCAATCATGATGGTAGGAGAAACACTTGCCATGTTTCCATAGGCATAAATGCCATGCGTATCGAGTGGAACTACGATGTGACCAACTATCTCACTCAAAGTAGATCGAAAGTCATCTTGTTCGATTCTTTCAAGCTCTGGGAGAGAATAAGAGCGGTGATGCATATCATCCCAAGGTTTTTTGGAACCATTCATGGCTTCGATGATAGCTTTGTCCAAAGGAAAATTACCATTGAAGCAATCATGTGAACAAGACAATGAAGTGGCCCACACGGGCCTAAGAACGTGATCCTCCTCGTTCGTCGGTGAGGGAACAAGATCATGATCAAAGGAAGAGTCAAGAACAACTTGATACACATTCTCTGCTGTCGATAGTGGCATGGCCATTCCATCATGCAACTGACCTTCACAAGATGAAGTTGGGGAAGGTAGGGTCCACGGGTCACTAAAATAAGAAGTGCGGAAAGGAATGGACCTCCCTGTCGAGACAGGCCTATTGGACATGGCATAGACGTGGTGACTCGGTGCCGTGAAGTCGAAAGTACCCATAAGGGAAGAATACATTCCGACACCGATATTCTCAGTTGTCGGCTGATAATTGTTGATCACAGGGATCGACGGTCCAATAGATGCATTAGGGATAGAGAACACAAATGATAACTAATCGATCGTCACAATATTCCCTTCATGAGGAAAACAAAGAGTGTAAAATATGGACGACACGACGATAATCATGGAATAATTCCAATTGCGTCCTAGTAACAAATTATAATCAAGAGGTGCATGAACTACCTCTACTTCCACCTCTACCATCTTCCCACCTAACTGGACCGAAAAGACAGGGAGAATACCATGAGGGTGAAAGGAATGACCGTCAAAAGAAGGCAACATGTTCAATGACTTGGAAAGAGTCAGAGAACCGAGAGCCTTCCAACAAATCAGGGACATCACACATGTAGCAGCGCTTTCATAAGAAACCACACGTTTGATGGTATACTTTGAGTAATCCACGTGGATTTGGAAAGCCACATGGTAAGGCAAGCGAGGCTTCACATATGTGACGTCAAACTTGATAAATTTTGAGCCACTGGGTTCTAGAGCTCCTAAAGAAAAGATTAAGGAATTCCTCTGTGAAGGACATGTCTGGAGTACCTCTGAAGCCGACATCGCATAAGGGGTTTGACCCAGGGACTCAACAATAGAGTAGTTCTGGGTGGATCTAGCATTTGGATTATGGGTAGAGCGCTTGAGTACTCCTTTCAAAATACGAGGTGACGACTCTGGTTTATCAATCTGTAAAGAAGTCTCCTAAAGAGGATATTCTAGACCAGGAATAGCTTGTTTAGAGCTATAGTCTCGAGATCAAGTGGCTATATGAACTTTTGCATCGATCATATTGATACATAAACGATCGCCATCTTGCAAGGATGGCTTTTGACTCCCACCAATCGCATTTATGACGTTTGAGGAGCTCGAGGCCATGTGCTAATTATGTGGGAATGGATTTGTTAGCACGATGAGCAGTAGAGATAATAGCCTCGTAGCTTCTGCAAGTTTGGGACATAAATGGGTAAGGTGAGCATCTGTGCAAAGTTTATAGGGAAACTTCGCCTTACGTCTTTCTCGTTTTCCCTCTCCAACATTATTCCCCATCTTCTCATTATTCACATTGTCCTTGGGTTTATCACCATTTTTCCCACCCTTATGAGTATTATGTCCTTCTTATTCCCTCTTCATTGCTGGTTACCATTTGGGTTGGTTGACGATTGCACAGAGAGTACATACGTTGATTGAGTGGGGTTGGAAGACACAGATGAAGTTGGCCCTCCTGCAGAATGGCTAAGAGACAAATCTTTCATATGTCTTGTCACCGAGTTTGCAGACTTTACATTGGTGACACCTACAATGCCATCGGCATGAGGTCCAGGCTTTTGTCTCGGGTCGTAAGTTGACCATGGTGCGTCCAGAGGAAGGTGGTACAACATCCCAGACTGAGCATATATCAAGTCTAACTGTTGGGCTCTAAAGATCGCTTCCTCCTCAGTGGTAACCCCGGAAGTAGCAACGTCCTTTGAGATAGGAGCATTCAAAGACTTAAGAAACCATTCTAAAAGAAAGGTCTGGGTATAGGAATCTTAATCGACCTCTTCCATCTAGGCCACTCCTAGATATGGTCCGACATATGAGTGGTATTATCTTGGCGTAAAGTTGACAACAATTCTAGGTGTACATCATAACAAGTGGGCAACTGGAAGTGGTTAAGGAAGAACATCACCAACTGACTAAAAGTCCCATATGCCTCCAAAGGTAGTTCAATATACCATTTGGCAGCAACTTCGATGGGGGTGCGTTGAAATAGTCTCAACTGAATAGAATCATCATTAAGGGAATTCGTTGAGCACCAAAGGTGAAAGGTAGTGACATGATCACCAAGATCCTCTCCATTATTACCTTCGAACTTCGGAATGTCCGAAGAAAGTTTGGTGGGGATGAGGGGCCATGTAGGATCATGAATCACAGGGTCATTCATTAACTTAGACAAGTCTGGAAGATTAAGAGTGGCCAGAAAAGGGAGACGGGGTTGCGAAATCTAGCCCCAAGCTCCCAGGAAAGATTGTGCTTGAGGAACTACAGGCCATCCAGGGTTCTGGTAAACACCATGGTCTTGTCCGGGAATATAAGGCCCTCCTCTGGGATGATTCATAAAAGGTTGGTTGGGCATCATTCCAACATGAATGTTCTATTTAGGGTTATAGAATTTTCCCCCAGCTGGATTAGATCCAGGTTGGGGGTTGCCCAAAGCATGAAATTGAACTCCTCTGGGTGGGAACCCAAAGGATAGAGGTGGATTCGTCATGCCAAATGTATTGGTTGGAATCTGCATTGAGGAGGTAGGGTTGTAGGATGGAACTTGAGCCGAAGCTTGTCCGCCAGGTTGATTATTCCACCTAGAAGTAGGAGGATTGGACCCGGGGTTAGAAGCAGGAATGCCTCCCATATTAGGAGTCATTTGAGGTATTTTAGATCCACCAAATGAAAAAGGAGTGTAGGGAGGTGTACTTCCCCCAATCCCAATTCTAGCATTAGGGTCAACAACTGGGATGGAGTTCAAAAACTACAAAGTAAAGTTGGGCTTACCATAAGAAAAAGGACTAGAATCCATAGGGATGGACTGAACATTGTAGCCTAGTGAGTGGCCAAGAGACTCGAAAGGGTTCGAGGTAGTAGCTTGAGCATTCACTATAGGCCGAGCCATAGTAATGATAGCTGCCTCCGATACTACAACCATTGAGGTTGCAGGAGTTGAAGGGGTGCCATTAACTATAAAGGGTATGGGAGTCGAAGGGCTCCCAGTATTCTAAAGAATAGGTTCAATACTCATCCTTGTAGAATCACAAGTCTGAACAATGGATGTGTGTGTATCAATCCTAATAACTCTACACCTTTTAGAAGGCAAAGACTCGAAATCCGGTGGTAACTGTAACAAGCGACGAGACTGGCGGGGAGGGTGGTCTGAATCCATAATGACTTAATACTCTAAAGATAAAAATATATCCTAAGGCCAACTAGTAATCAAAGAGCACACCAAAATTCAAATGACCAATATGCATACAAATGAGGTAAAGTGGCTAAGTGACCTCCCTCCCTAAAGAAGGTATGTCTCACCCAAGAGGGGTCTGAGACTCCCTACCAAAGATCGGAGGTAACATAATCAGTTATAAGGGACCTCATTGGATTAACAACCAGTCGGTCAGATCCCCCCGGATAGGTAATCCTCCATAAAGGTTGTGTGTTGTCCGACCCTTATCTGACCCAGGGTACCTGTAGAATAACCCCTGCAAGTAACCTATGAGACACCTAAGTCATGCAACTAATAAACCATTGTATAACCGATGCACATGCGAGTAGTCGTAAGTTAGGTCCACCGTATGGGAAGGGTAGCAAAGCCCGAAACCTTGAAAGTACCGCTTCTCACAAAGGTAAAGGCACTAGCAAGATCCCCAGATATGAGTAGATCCCCAGAATTATCTCTGACGCTAGGAAGGTATCGGGGGGATATCCCTTCAACTGACTTCGCACGACCTCGTGATTAACTCTAGTGTGAGTGGAGCCTCCCGATACTACCAATTATATAATGGATTTCTCCACTCCATGACTCAGACACACATGTTGATTTAATTGCCTTGGAGAAGTTTACTCACAAAATCCTATTCCAAGGCACTAAATCCTAGGCTAGTTTGTGCACCCTAGAAAGTAAAATCGTGACTACTTAAATTTAAATTATAACGTTGATTTTAATGGCCATGATTACTGGAAAAGGTATGGTAGTGAAACTCATGGTGTTATGACTCAACAAGAAAAGTAAATATGAAAATAATGCAAAGTCCTAACTTTAACTTTCAATGAACGATATGCTTCTGACAAACAATGCAATTTCCAAATTCAACTCTGCAATTCTAAAGTAAAATGCAATCTTTCACTATATGCACTAAGCTAATGACAACGACTCAAAAGACAAAAATTCCAAGCAATGAAAAATGCCTATTTTTTTGTATTTTCAATATAACAAAACCGAAAATGCATGGACTAAAAAGTAAATTGATATATAACCCTACTGTGTATAGAAAAAGATAACTCAAGCAGGACACCAAGCAACAAATAACCCAACCCAATGTACAAGGACAATAAAAAATGAGAAGATGATGAGAAAGACTCTGCCCAGAAATTCAACCAAAAGAGGGTTTCATGTCATCCCACAAACACTCAATAGGCACTACAAAGACCTAAGAAGACTAAGAAAACATCAAATCCCACCCAACAACCACCAGAACCATCAAACAAAAGAGGCAAGTTGATGTACGCGTCTGTTTAGGAAAACAGAGCGTATATACACATCTTGCAATGAGACAACCAACGTATGTATGCGATTGTCAAGGAAAAATGTGCGTATATGCTTCAAAACAAGTCTAGGCAAGGGAGAAAGGCTGAAAACTCAGACCTAGAGTGAACAAGAACTGTCAAGCAATGATACGACAAAAAAACACAATAGAAACGAGAGCAATCTAAGGAGAAAAGTACTCCAAACCCTAAGAAAGAAGATTCAATCCCCAGTATGGTTGCCAATTCTGTTATGAGGAAAATCTCTCTATGGATAGGGTAAACCACAATATACGAAAATGACTGCATAAACTAACTCTATCCCAAAAACATGCTATATAAACCAATATGAAAGCGAGATAAGAAAGAGGCCTACCTCGTCCAGATGTTCGATGAAGTTTGTTATTGAGCACAAAGCTATACACCTGCAACAAGTTCTCAACAAACATGCAAAGCAAGCATATGGTGGAAATATAAAAGGTTAGCACATTAGATAGCATAATCCATTAATATACATAACAAATACGCCCATGGATAATAACTTAATATATTTTCAAGATATCAATTGGGTGGGAAAAGTGTATTTCTATTAATAAATGATTAGAATAAGCAAAATGTTACAGACTTCTGTGTCGACACGGTTCAGAACCGAGAAACTAAGTTCCTTCCATCTAGGCCTCCACCACTTCAATCCTCCACCAAAGTCAAGATCATAAGAGAGAAACAATGAGGTTATCAATCAATAATGGAAGAGATTGGGGGATGAACACTGTGTTCAAACTTAAAGGACAAAGGGATGCAGACTCAATATGAAGTAAATAATTTATCTAGAGTAACTTTGCTCTCAAAGTTGAACTCTTTCTTCCTTTTCCATAGCTTGGAATTGGCCCATTTATAACCTTAAAAATGGAACTGAAGGGCCGAGTCAGAACGTTTCCAGTATATGGAAGGCCAAGGATCATAGATCTCTTGTCGTGACATGGAAACCCGACATTTAGTTTTCATTTTATGGCACAAATACCGATGTACACGGGTTGTAGTGGAGTAACCTACATATACACATGCTGCATAGTGTGCAAGATGCATACAAGTGGAAAAATTTGTATTTTGGCTCTGGATCTTATCAATAGGGAAGGTAAGTCTGCATAGGGAAATGGAATAAGGCCCTCTGTGCAAGATTGCATAGGGTGAGGAAAATCTTGCTATAACATCTATAACCACTAGGTCACCACCAGGAACTAATTCTCTGATGTTGTCACTTCCTACAAATTTTCTCGTTGAGCCAATTTTTAACACTTGGATGTTATCCAGGAGGTGAGAATTCACTGATATGAGGCCATGAGTTTCCCAAGCCCCTCAATTTTTTTTTTCTATTGTTTGCAATGCTTCATGATAGATATATTTCCGGAAATCGACATATATCCCGAATGCAACTCTTGCAATGATATGTCTAGCTTCAATGGCGGAAAGGTGCACCTATTTGACACTCTGTTTAGCTAATATTTTCCATGAATTAAGAGAGCTCTTCTCAATCTAGATACACCAATAATTCTAGAATGAAATGCAGGAAAATTATACTGAAGCAAAACATATGAGAATTACGCAACTTCAATATGATGCGCTTCCATTGTTGGCAACGAGCAACCTCGGGATCTCCCTGCATGGATACTTTGAATATATCTACACGTCTACGTGCAGGTCGATTCCCATATTCGAAGGTGAACTGAGATGGATTCCTCAGAGGGATTTTTCCTCATCTTACAGACTGTTCTATCTTTTTCCTCATTTTTCCTCTGGTAAAAAGCAAGCAACCATTCATGGTGACAAAAATGTTGGTCAACATCAACTAGAGCTTCAGAATTGCTGTGCCTTGAATAAGGATTGTGATGCAGGTTCATTTCTCTGAGAAACACATGGAGAAAAATAAAATGGACGAAAGATCCAATGCACCGATCGCGAAAATCCCACCAGTATTCCTTTGAAATTAATTAAGGATGCCTACGACAATGTTTGGCGCTGTAAAATTGTTGTAGCCAACTATGGAATGTAATATTCTGCATAACTTTCGCCTGCTATGTAGAAATCTTGGAATTTGTACTGTGTACACTAGAATCCACATTCCTCCTTAGAATATGGGCAAGGTACTGATAATGATCAAATTCTTCTCAATGAGACATTTTCTAGACACAATTGAAGGGCTACAAGAAGTTGCATCGACATCAATTGACCTTCCTCTCGAATGATAGATTCGATTTGTTGATACAACCGAGGAGACCAGTCTTGAAAAATTACACCTCTATAGTTATGAAGTAGTCCACAAGCTCAAGAATTATGACTGGATTCCCAATCGGAACGTCTGACTGCATCTGGGAGACCCACGTTTCCTCTTTGTCGTACACATTTTTATTCTAAAGTTTGAATGAATATTCTAATGAACATCTTCTGCCCATGTACAAGAAGGAAATTCCACGTCAAGTCATTGTGTCCCTCCATTTACACTACCCTAAATAATCAAAAAGCGTGATATACATAGGCTCTTCTTCACATCTTTGTTTGTTGCATAACTAAATGCGAGGGTCTAAGAGACCCCAAAAAAAACACGGAGACTTAAAATCTGGTGAAACGATATATATAAAATCGTTGAGATCCATGCATAGAGACTGATTGAGAAGATCCATGGCAACATCTGAGTTGCAGGTGTGTTTTCTCTGCTGCAAAATATGTTAAATAACAAAATATTTCAATTTTGCAGAAATAATAACCACTGCTTACTAAGCCATTCAAATAGATGCTCCTTGGATAGTTGATCTTTTTGAAGAACTAGTTCTGGGATTATTGTTGCTGGACTAAATCCTTCATTTTCTTCCTCTTTCTTTGCAGGGGCATGTACAACTCTCTTTCCACATTTTGGATGAAGTTGAGTATAAAATTTCCAACATTTCCCAATCCAATGGCCACTCATCTCACAATGAGTGGAATAGTTCCTTTGCTTCTCTTTTAACATAATCTCCTTGTCATGAAGACGTGAAAGAGGTTCCCTTTGATTTTTCCCACTTCCGGTGGGCATGCTTGTCTTCGCTACCCAAACTTTCTTCTTGTGATCCTTGGATACATCATGGTTATAAGACCTATGACCATAATCATTTTTCTTATATGTAATAAAAGAATTGGAATGTCCTTTATACTTTCCTGAGTGGTTCTTGTTCTGACAAGGACAAGATGGCTTGATTCCTTTCTTGGAATTTGATGGTGAAGAGATGGTTTTTTCTTCAACAACCTTTGAGCATTCTCCATTCTCTTCCTTTCCATAACCAAAACTTGCAAATTGTGGTCTTTGTACCACCTCTAATGGCTGAGTGATTCCTTGGCCATGAATGCCATGTCCACCTCCTTTGTATCCCATCTTTGTGAGGAGATTCATGACCACGTTAGTTTCATACTGAGAAAACATTGAACATGAAGAAACATCATATACCTCTAATTGAGTTTGCACATCCACGATAGAAGGCTCTTTGTCCTCCATTTGTTCACCATGCTGCAACTTAGCCAAGAGATCATCCTTGGTTTTCAATTTGAGCTGCAATTCCGTTGAGGAATTCTTCATGAAGCTGAGATCTCTCTTGAAGCTCTTGCTTATCTTCTTCTCCAACCTTCAAAAGTCTCCTCAACTCTGTGTTTTCATCTTGAATGTTGTGATTTATCTCCTCTAATTCTTGAAGTATTTCTTCTTTCTCCGCTCCTTTTCCCATCACGCAAATCAGTCAACCTAGCTCTGATACCACATGATTTGAAAATGAGCGAGTACTTACTCTACACAAGTTTTCAATTGAGAATCATTTTCTAACGAAGTATTTGCATAAGGATTAAAGGACCTATGAATGGATGATTAACCATGCTCTTAAACAATAATACATAACATACATGAACTCAAATGGAACAACGCACATGAAAAGACGAGAGAGAGACAACCAATATTGGTAACGGAGTTCACCCCTCCTGGGATATGTCTCCGGACTCGCTTCAATTGGAATACAGATAGCTTTCATTCTTTCTTCAAAATATGTTGAGACCTTCTCATAAGTGATTAGATAAGAGATTCCTTCTCCTTCAATGAGGATTCAAGAAGACTGCTCACACTCATACCTCTCCATACATCAAGAAGGATAATACCTTACATGAATAAGTCTCTCAAGGCTTAGGAGTAGTAGCACCATGGCTTTCTAACTCCACTCACTGACTCTCCATTACTCTCCTCCCTTTCAAAGGGATCATATAAGGCATTATATAGTTTTTCCTCACTCCCTCTTAAGAAAGAGCATTAATTCCTAGATCCAGAATAAAAAGATCTAATTACAAAAGAGGAAAAACAAGATCCATGAATGTAGGATCTCAAACCATCTTCAAGAACATAATGGGAAAAGTCTCAAAACCACTCAAAGACTCTTCATCCATTTCCTTGATTCTCTCAACCTATAATTGAGAATAATGGAAAATTGGTGTGAGGTGGTTTCTCACATAAAAACCAATTTCCAAAATTACAATTTTAATGAATTATACGTGAGTCTAATTTCCCTCACAAGTATTAATCATTTTAAATCAAAAAGCTCATAAAGCACAATTAAATGCGTGATACCCTTTTCTCACAAAGCATTAATAAACTGCATGAGAAAATAAAACTCAAAACATATAAGTTCACCACCTTCACCACTCTGCAAATCAACTTGGTGAACATAGTAAAGTCCTTCCATGTGTGGAAATCCGTCAGGATCACCATTGAGGAAATCTATTTTTACATCGGTATGATGTATCCTCCACATAACTAGAGCAATAGAAATAACAACTCAAATAGAAGCATACCCGATGATTGGAAAAAATGTCTCCTCGTAGTCCACTCCCTCTTTATGGGAGAAACCTCTTGCCAAAAACCTCACTTTCAACTTCGCGATGCCACCATTTGCAACATGTTTGATCTTGTATAGCTACTTGGAACTTACAACTGACTTCCCCTTCGGTCTTGGAACTATGTACCAAACAACATTCCTCATAATAGAGGTGTAATCCTTTTCCATGACATCCCTCCATACTTGATAATCTGTTTCTTCCTCAAAACTGGAAGGCTCAACATCAATGATGACACTCATAAGCACCATATAGTTCAAAAAATTCTTCGGAGGCCTATTCTCTCTGACTGCACTGCTAGAAGACTAACCAACATCCCTCAATGTCTATATTAACCACCTGGGTCTCCTAACAAGACTGAAAGGGGATAAATCCTCTTCCATACCACAAGTCTGAATTGTTGAATCGTTCTCATCCTTCGGAGCCTACTGCTCCTCATCCTCTGTCACTGCTAATGACTCTCGGGATCTCCTAGATGCTAAGTTCTCCTTGAACTTAACATCTTTTCTCACAACTGTCTTCCTCCGCACTGGAATGAAGATCCTGTAATAGTTTTAGATCTCACTGTACCCCAAAAATATACCCTTCTCTCTTGAAGGATCCAACTTCGTCCTCTTCTCCACAGACACATGGATATAAACCATACAACCAAAGATCCTTAAATGATAAATCTCTAGCTTAACTCTTGAGAATTCCACCTCCAGAGTCTTGTCCTCCAATATCATGTGAGGACTCCTGTTCTACACATACACTACCATGTTACACACCTCTTCCCACAGAAACATAGGAAACTCCTGGTCATGTATCATAGCTCTGGCACAACCTGTGATGGACCAATTATTTCTCTCCGCAACCCCATTCTACTAAGGGTTGTATGAGACTATTAGCTCCATCTTGATCCTTGCCTCCTCACAGAAATCCTTGAAGTCATTGGAGGTGTACTCCCCCCCGTTATCTGACCTCAATAACTTGATCTTCTTACATGTATGGTCCTCTACCTGAGCTCTAAACTCTTGAAATCGATTGAATACCTCATGCTTGGTCTTCATAAATAACATCCAATTTTTCCTAGAAAAATCATCAATAAATGTCACATAGTATGATGATCCCTGTAATGATGCTACTGACATTGGCCCACTCACATCTGAATGGATAAGATCCAAACTCCCCTTGGACCTACTCTCGCTGCTAGGAAAAACATCCTTGGCATTCTTTCCAAGTGCACACCCTCGACACAACCCCCCTCATAATAAAAAATTCCTTGTAGTGTAGGTGTCCCAACCTCCTGCACCACATCTCACATAGGTTGTCACTTTCATGTACCAAATCCTGAATAGGCTTTCCTTGCAACTTGTACAAAGTTCCCTCTCTAACCCCAACAACCATTGTGCTATCTGGGCTAGCTTTCTTTGGACATGTGATTACTTTCCCTCTCTGAAAAGTAGCGACAAAACCCGTGTCCTTTGTAGCTAAGACTAAAAGCAAATTCTTCTTCAAACATGGTACATATATCACATCCTGGGAATCTAACAAACCTCCCGATTCAAGTTGGAACGTAATTGTTCCCTCTCTCTTCACTACATACTTGGAATCATCACCAAGCCACACATGAATATCTGAGTCCCTCTTCATCAGATTTCTAAATATCTCTCGCACCTCTGTCATATGACGAGGTGCACCACTGTCCAAGAGCCACACACTCCTCATAACTGTGCTAGTGGAAAGGAAATAAACCAATGAATAATACTTCCCAAAATTCCCTGTAAAATCATCAAGCTATGTCTCCACTGATGTTGTTGTCTACATATTTCCATTACCCTTATTCTTCTTCTTCTCTGGACACTGAGATTCATATTTTCCATTCTTATGACAAGAGAAGCACTTGATTTTACTCAAGTCCTTCTTCTTCCGTGGATGAGAATATCCTCCATCACTGCTATCCTTATTGATAGAACTTTTTCCTTTTACCTTCTTTGTCTTAATGACAAGAGCCAAGCTCTCCTCACTACCTCATTGCTTGCTACTATTAAACTCCTCCCGAGTCTCTTCCTGGATGAAATCATCCCAAAGTCTCTACCAATATGGGATATTTTCTTGATCCCAAACTCCCTTGAAAAATGGTTCTGAAGACTTAGGAATACCATTCAATGCCACATTCATGAGCTCTACGTCCTCTTTTTTCTCCCCTATGGATGCTTGCTGATCACGCACCTGTGTTATCCCCATGAGATAACTGGTAACATTATTATATTTAGACATCTCTACCGATCTGAGTTTATTTCTTAAGACCATCTTCCTATTCATGTTCTTGCTCTGGGATAAACTTACCAAGGCATCAAACATCTCTTTGGACATCTTCTTCGTAGATAAGTGAGTGATTAGATGATCCTTCACCAAATCTAGGAGGACCCTCTCTACTTTGATCCCTTTCTTGTCGTGATCTTCCAAAGTTACTAGATCTATTGATGGAGTAACAAATTTTTCCACTAACTCCCAAAGGTCATACTCCTTCAATGCCAAAATTACTCTTGATTTTCAATATAGGAATTTTGATGCTCCATCCAATCTGTCTCAACTCTTAATGGTGCTATTAGCATCCCTGAGACATGATAAACTGCCCTGGAAATAGCCTACTATTGAAAAATTCTCTTGTACTGCCCTGTATGGACTTGTACGTGACTGTGATCACTAAGCCCATTTATGTACACGCCTGTGGTCACTGCAACATGCGTATGTACGCGACTGTCATCTTTGCAACTCACATATGCATGCAACTGCCACCATTGCAACTCGCGTATGTACATGACTGTGATTTTTGTGGCCTACGTTCACCTACGTTCACCTACAAAAACCTAGCTCTGCCTCAGTACGATCATTTCCCTGAAATCCGTCCTTCGATTTCCACCTGCTGGTTTTGGATTTGCTATGGATTTGAGATCCGACTTCCCCTCAAAGCACCTGCACTGATACCAATGTTTAAAATATTTCTTACTCCAGGACCTAGGTATTTTTTTATCTAGTGATTTCCTTACTGGAATCAGATTAGCATCTCACAAAACAAAAATAAACTACTGAAATATTCAACTCAATAAATCTAGTGAAAGTTAAAAATTGGAAACCAAATCATGCACACATGAACACCAATATTGTTTTGGGTAGATTCTGCTAGAAAAATGTCGGATGGAAAACAATGCTGAGAATGATTTATTATGCTAAAATCAAGGCTCCCGTAATAGGGATAATGGCCACTGAGAGAAATACAATTGAAGACAAACCTGACAAAGTTTGGTCTGTTGTACGACCCATAATTTCACTCTTTTCTAGGTGTACATGCATTTCCTTTAGCAAACCCACGTACATACACAATTGTCTCCACTAAAACCCATGTACATGTACACAAAGACTGTATGACAAGCTCCGTACGACACACCACTTTCCTGTGGCTTCCTCTAACTAAAACCTACTTGCGTGATCCTCTGATCTCTAGTATCCTTGACCTAATCTCTAGATGGAAGTCCTTATGCACCTATCCAAGATCTTGAATCACAGTCCTTCGTGATCCAATCCTCTTGAAAGAAAATTCTCTACTCTCCAGAATGTCAAATGTCAAGTGTCAACCTCCTTTACCCTAGCATTCCTTTTATAGTTATGAGTTATAATTTATTTCTAATCTCCAAAGTGATTGATGGTTGAGATTACTTCTCACACTCACTTGAGATTTAGAAACATGCTAATTAATTTTATCACTTTCCTTAAATAACTCAATTAACTAATTAAACAATTGATTAATAAAAGCACTTTACTTTAATAATTCCTTTAACTAAAGTAAAGTTACCAAGGTAAAATGATTTGGACGATTTCCACACATATAGACACATAGACCTGTGTGGAAATACTTGTTCGATGCTACCACTAGAATCAACATTTTGGTATTGATGATGTCACATTCATAAATAATTCCCCGCAAACATTTAATCCTTTTCAACCAACATGCATTTATTTTTTTTCAATTGAGCCTTAGAAGGAAGATTTTTCTCTCTTCTATGAAATTATTGAAACTTAATATTTTTTCCAAAAATGTAACCACAACTTATTTATAAAAACTCTCATCATTTTCTAGGTGCTTTTGGAGATACTCTCTAAAATGTAAAATCCTAGTCAGGAGAGTAGTTGAAATTGTAGCTAATTCCCATAGCTCGAGGATTAAAGATATACTTTTCTGAACATTATCTCCAATATGTTTTCTAACATTCGTCAATATGCTTGAGGAACCTTTTAATATGAATCTCGTTTCTGGTACATCCTCTAGATGGTATAATGGTTGTATAACAACAATGGGCTCGACAAACAAGAGTCTTGGAACTAGAGCAGTCTCCAATTATTTCACTTTTTATTTTATAATCGATTTTTCCTTCTCTATCTTATCAATGGAATACTTTAAATCTTCACCAGTTGGTTAATGAAATTCCATGACTTTCGAGGGTTTTACCCCTTGAAAATCAATTTCTGATTTCCACTTTTCAGAAACGTTTTATTTTTCAAATTGAATTTTTCGATAAACAATTTGTTAGAATTTTTGTTGTAGGCTGCGTAGTGCAAGGTGAAATATTATTCCTCAAATACCTCTTGCTCCTAAGAATCCAATTCTTCTACTATAGTTATACTCTCAATCATTCTTCGTTCAACCCAACTAGCTCTTCTATTATATCATCATATTCCATATCTTTGGGACTAAGTTTAACTTCAGGTACCTGCAGGGCTTCTTTCTTAACTACTTCTCTTTTTCTTTTTGTAGACAGATGAACAATGTGTGATATTTCAGTTACCCTTTTGGAAGGGTATTTATCTCCTCAATCATCTGAATTTCCACTAGAAGATTTCCTCTATTCTTGACTACTGTCACGAGGTTTTCCTCTTGTCGAAGCACTCTTTTGAGACACATTTGGTGATCTTGGGTTTCTACCTATTGTATTTCACCCCCATTTCTTATAGTGGTCATTTGTATTGAACAATGTGTTGATGTCATCCAGGGTTGTTTTAGGCGAGACCTTTGGAGTTTTTTAATTGTCTTCTCCTCCTCCTTCTAGTTGAATAGACTTTTTAAATAATGAACTGTACCCTATTGAAAACATGTGTGTCGAAAATAAATGACTAGGGTCGAAACCTTGAATTGCATGGACTCCTTTAAATTGAAGTGATAAAAATGAGTGGTGAATTCATCCAAATGAGAAATGTTCTTTACAAAAATTTCTCCAATTTTCCGCGATAGAGGGGTGAATTTATTTTTTCTTTTTTCATTGAAGAAGTGTGCCCAACATTTGTATTGTCTGCACACTTCGATAGTGAATAATTTATTAGAAACATAGAAAGGAAACAAAGAGGGTTTCCCTTGGAATCCATAGAGTCTAATAAAACTAAAATCTTCGATAGTCTCAAAATTTCCTTTCTCTACTAGAAAGGCTGCAACTTCAAGTGACAATCCAGATGTGGTGGGATTGTGAATCAACCATTTGAGGGAGGACAAGAACGAGTTTTGTACCTCATAAAATTTGTATGGAGCCTTGTGATTCCATAATGTTGGATACCATAATGATACTGGATCCTTTTTGAACTCTATATTCTTGGATTGGGGTGGGTCCACCAAAATGTGGCAGTAGACTATAACATAGACTAGATAAGATGCCATGTAAAATTTTATTGTTTTCCTGATACCTCCCAACTGGAAGAAAAATTTGTTCGAAATGATCCAGGCCCAATTAACTACAACATCCATGAATGGAATGATACAAAATATATATAATATATTTTGGAACAAAGGCCATGGACTCCTATCTAATGATCCTAGAGAACGACCATGCAAATTCTTTGTATGGGTATTTAAAAGAACATACCTCAATTTGAGTAGAATATCTAGAATCACTTGAAAGATTTATAAGAAATATTTCCAAAAGTTCCATTTCCCCATTGTTGGCCTTTTGAAATTCATCATCTTCAAAGTTCTTGAATTTCAAATTGGGTTATGGAAATCTCAACATTCTTTTGAAAACGGAAGGTACCAAAGAAATTGGTGACTTTCCCTGTAACTGGATTACTCTTCTCTCACTGTCAAATTTATCAGCACACTAGAGAACTAATTCTTTGAAATATGATACTTCTGGTACATAACTGACTGCTGCAATACCATAGGTCCAGGCTTTGTGTGATTTCTTTTCCATAGGTGGAAGAGTTGAGTACCACTTGAAATATTTTGACCATTGAAACTACCGATCTTCTCAATTCAAAGTATTGGCATTATCTCTGCAATACAACTCTTTCCATTTACTTGACATATTTGACAACGATTATTTTGTGTGAATAGGTGTCACTTTTGTCAATACAATCCCCTTTTTCCAATGTGGATTTAATTTCTTATTTAATTTACCACGTATTTCCTTGATTATCAAATGTTGTAGCTCTTAGTTCGAAGTTGTCAATTGCATGATTTAATTCAAGTTTTAAGGCAGAACTTTAACAAAAATTGTGCTACTTAATAACGATATCAATTCATATGGGTGACGAATGATGTGGCGATGGGGAAATAAATGTTATCGAGAAGGTGATATCACGTCGTGATAACGATAACATGGATAGTTTAAGTATGGTAGTGCAAAGTGAGTAACATGAAGGTTCTTTTTGGAGGATGCAAAAATGTGGGATGAAGGATTGCAGGAGTGGAAGGGAGAGATGAGGGGAAGACTCCCACATCTGCAATCAACAAAATCGACTAGGTAATGAAACTGGTTCATTATGAGTGATGTAGAAGTGGGGAGTTCTTTTTGGAGGTTGCGGGTTTGTGGGTTGTAGGATGCAATGATTAGAGGGTGGGAGATGGATTGGACCTTTGCAACATGAATCCCACAACTAAATACATGTTTAAATATTGGCGTAGTGTAAAAATGAAAAAGAAACTAAGTATGGGACTTGTAGACTTGTGGTGAAGGTGGTAGTCTCCCCACAACCCGCATTTTATAAAAATGACTAAGTATGGGATATACAAGTAAAATGAAAAATGATTAAGTATAGACCAAAACACATAAACATTGATCAATGAATGTTGATCAACACTACCCATGCATAATGCATCCACACTCAATATTTTTGGTAGGAAAAAGACAAATTTCAATTAATATACTTTAGAGACCTACATGATTCATTTGCAAAATATTCTTAAGATGCTAATGCTCTTTGGGTGGCTCATTTTCTAGATTTTTCCTATAATCATTGTTTGCATTGAGAATTATAACTCTAAAAATTTAGAACATTGGAAAATATAATTATGAGATCATAAATATCATCATTTGTATTATTATAGAAAAAGAACTTCAAAAGAGGGGCTTGAAGGGCATCATAGTTGAAGAGCAACAAAATTCATATCGTAGCAGGGGGGTGAAAGTCAAGCACATAGTGATTGCAATATTATTTGGGAAGGCTGACCTACCTATCTATAACACTAAAAAAATTGTATAAGTTGTTTAATCATTATAATGTCTTGAACAAAGTTTAGTTACAAAACTATATGTAAATAACTAAACCAAACCCAAATCCTATTTAAGTTGGGAATTCTATGTATAAAATCTTAAGAGTATTGAGAGTTTTAACAGTTATAAGTCTAGGTTTTGTGCTATGCCATGTTTTTTTTACAAAGTTAACTCTTACTTTGTGTAATCCTAACGAGCATCGATGCCTAGTTATGAGGAAGTATACAACAAGTATGCTATCCATTTGAGGCAACTTTCCCACCTCAATTCTTGGAAAGAATGTAATATAGGTCCATCTATAACTATAATGATAGGACAAATAACTGACATTGAGGAAATTAGAGAGTACCTCGTTCCCTGAGATCATCATACCAATATGAATACAACTCTATGCAAAAGAAAATTGTAACGAGGTATTGAAAGGAAAATACATATTTTGTTCAAAACTATTATGATTGGATATATTGTTATATTCAGATACTAATAATATTATTATTATGTAGACTATCTATTAACAAATCGGAAAGAAGGTGAGCAATGTTGATGGAAAAGATCACATATTATTCAAAGCTAGAAAGACACAGAGACATGTTGCTTATCTTTGTATTATTGTGATAGAAGTCACACTCAGTACAATGAAAGAAAAGAACATGTCTTTTCCACGCAACAAGTACAATAATTTACTTGCACCTTCAACATATGATAACCATGTATAGGGGATGAACACTAAGTGATGATGGATCATTTCTCACTTGTACATTTGTCATCCAAATAATTTTCTTTGTAAGCAATGTTGCATTCAGTAATTAAAAAGGCAACCAAATATAACTCTGCACATTTATTGCATTTGTAAAAGCATATGAAATGACCTTAATACCTCAATATAAGCCCCCCAAAAATGAAAGGTTAAGTTTTAAGTATTTCCAAATTGTATATTTTTCCATTTAATTTTGAATTTAATATTTAATCATAATTTTATAAAACGTATTATAAAAATTTAGTCACAACAATTTCTATAAATAAAAAAATAATTAATTTTAAGAAATTACAAAATTTAAAATATATTTGTTTTTTTTAAATCCAATAATAATTTAAGACAACATAAAAAATTCATGAAATTTAAAAAAATAAAAAAATAATATAAAATCAACCTACATTGACTTCGTCCAAAAACAATAGTCTTTATCAAAGCTAGGACTTAAAATAACCACTCAAAAACTAACTTAAGTTTGTTCCAAATAGACATTTCCACACTAACAAGACAAAAAATACCAAAGACTAAGGGCACCATTTAAGTCCCACCAAATTAAGTTGCAGGTGCCTTTTAAGCATCACGCTTCCCCATAATGGAGAACTATCAAAGAAAAAGGTGAAAGCCTAACAAATAGAGAATACAAAAGGAAAAGGTATAAGCCAATAACATAGAGAATACAAAAGGTTTTAATCCTCAAGGTTTATATGCTTAAATCAATCCAATAAAGCATATGGACTGACAAGTGCCCTTTATTAAGTATATATGTAATGGTAACGATCATGAGAATCATATATATGTAATGGTAAAGGTGACAATCATGTGGCTGTGTATGCATGTAATGCGTTTCATATGCAAAGTATTTATGTACTTTGCATAAAGTGAATGAAGTGCCCTTTATTAAGTATATATATATGTAATGGTAATGGTAACAATCATGAGAATCATATATGTGTAATAGTAAAGGTAGTAATAATGAGAATTATATATATATATATAGAGAGAGAGGGGGGTGTAAAGGTTACAATCATGTGGTTGTGTATGTTTTAGATGTAAAGTATTTATGTACTTTGTATAAAGTGAGGATTACAAAGTTTTTTTTTTTTTCAAAATTTTTTCAATTGTTATCAAAATGTATAAAGCTGAGGTATTACATTTATTTCCAAAAGGTATATATATACCACATGTTCATAATATGATAGATTGACAAGTGTTTATTATATATAGTTGAACCCATCTAAGGACAAAAAAAAACTAAAGGTGAAGACTATGGTTATTTTTAATAATAAAATAAAGTGGGATCGAGTTCTAGCAAATGACATAGTCCGTCCAAAATGCATGTAATAACCAAATCACAGATATAGGCACAAAAATAGTGGGGGGGCCTCGTGGTCATTCTGCTATTTGTTGTAGTGGATCCTTCCTTTTGGCCCCTCAAGAGCTTTTTTTGATAAGGCATTTGCCTCATCATTCTCTTCCCTATAGATGTGATCAAAACTAATGGTGTTGAAATTTTTTATGAGATCCTAGATCTTGTCCATCCAACCCACAAGTGAAGAGACTTGCAAATTGCCCCTAAAATTCAACCATTCTATCACAATCCAAGACTTGTAACTGTTTAATACCTAGCTAATAAGCCAATGCTAAGGAAGCCCACACACGAAGGAGTTCAACCCTTATGTTTGTGCCCATCCCACAGTTGAATGTCTACTTGTAAATAGTATTTCTAGATATCTTAATAACACCCCCAACCCCACTCAATAGCCCATTTACTTGAGCTATACCGTCAAACCAAAAAATGAAAGCCAAAGTAATGTACCGTCAAACCAAAAAATGAAAGCCAAAGTAATGTCAGGTGTCTTTTTGATTCTGTTACTTTTCCTTTTTTAAAGACAAAAAATACTAAAATTTTCCACCATCCCTCTAATTTTAATATCAACCCCTTAAAGTGAAAGAATACTAGATTACACAGTACTTATGTACCCTTTGCATTTACATGTAAAACATGGAGTAATAACAAATGTATAAGTTTAATCAAGGAAAAAAAAATCAATATTTAAAGAAAAAAGAAAGTTTAATCAAGGAAGAAGTACTTATGTACCCTTTGCATTTACATGTAAAACATGGAGTAATAACAAATGTATAAGTTTAATCAAGAAAAAAAAAATCATTATTTAAAGAAAAAAGAAAATAGAATCAATATATAAGGAAAAAGAAAAAAACATTGTCTTTTTCAAATTCCAAAGGATGGCAATGCATTCCATTGTTTTGAAAACAATCCAAACATCAACGTGTCAAAGAAAAAAAAAAAAAATCAATATTTAAAGAAAAAAGAAAGTTTAATCAAGGAAGAATTAATATTTAAGGAAAAAGGAAAAAAAAATTGTCTCTTTCAAATTCCATGGCAATGCATTCCATTGTTTTGAAAACAATCCAAACATCAACGTGTCAAAGAAAAGTTAAGATTATAATATATATATATATATATATATATATATAACGATGTGCTCATCATAAATATATAAATGATTACTATCATATAATATCATAAATGTTGTAAATGATTACTATCATATAATATCATAAATATAAAGTTGAATTGTTTTGTGGTAAATGGATATATGATTGAAAAAGTCCCTTAGTTAAGAGGCTCTTTACAAACTTGAAGCTCTTTAAAACCATGATTTAATTTGGCAATTTATATATATAGATGCACACTTTTAAAATCTAACACAATCAAATTGTAATATAATCCATACATATATTAATTTGCAAAATTAATTATATCTATAAATGTTACTTTACTTAAAATGATCTTTAAAAATATATGCATGTAATATAATGGGCCTTGTCCTTGTTTTTGGTCCTTTCTTTATTCTAAATTTAAGCTTATACGATTTGTTTATGTGAGTGGGCCTATCTTGGAGTTATCCTCATAGGGTTACCTTCACTGTTTGTACAATTTGTCTATGGCCGATGACGGAGTTATCCTCATAGGTTATCTTGAACATTATTATTTTTTATTTAAAAAATAATTTAACATAAATAATGGTAATATTATTATTATAATATTTATATTTAAAATATTATAATAAAATATTTAAATTTAATTATTATTAAAATATTATAAATAAAAAAATAATGTATATATATATATATATATATGAAAAATGTTATTATGTCTTTTTTCTTTGTACGAGAATGTAAATTTTTTATTGATATTATAAGAAGTTATAAGTTTTATATTACATTTATATAGAAAATAATCAATATTATTTATTGATATTAATTTTGGTTTATTGAATTTTAAGAAAAAATGATAAAAAATTAATTAATTTGTTTTATAATTTTATTTTATATATTTGAAAAAATTAAAAAGAAACGTTCTTAAATTTCCACAATTTTGATAAATTCATAATTTAGAAAGGTCATTATTGTTATTAATATTACAAATTAAGATTTAACATGAGCACACACATGATATTCTAAAAACATGTGTTGCTCATCCTCCATTTTAGTATAATAAAGAGAACAAATTATTTCATCCATACATGTTTGAAGAATTCTCAAAAACCTTGTTTTACTATAAAACTTGTGAAATTTCATTCTTATTTTAATACTATTAATTTTCTTATTTAAATTAGTTGAAAAAAACATTTTATTTTATAAATTGATATCAATTAATTACACTATCTTACTTTTCTGCTTTCCTTTATTTCTTTATTACACTATAATTATTCTTTAAATTTAAATATTATTAAACATTTTCTCACTTTTATACCATAAATGTTTTGAAAAAAAAAATCTATACTTTTACTAACAAAACTTTATCATTAATAATGATTTTCATCCAATATATTCACATTCAAATCCTCAATCAATACATACAATTATTTATGGACTCTCTAAATTTTCATAAAGTGATAAAGAATATATAGAAATTATAAATCTAGTTAAATATGTTCATTGTTCATAAATTTTAAAGGTCATGAAATCAAAATCAATAATTTTTTTAAAGTGATTTTAGAGTTTTATTTTCTAAGTAAAATTAATTTCAGTTAAGCAAAAATAAATTTGATGACATGTTCAATGAGAAAATTTTAACCATTCATAATTTATTTTAAAGAGTAAATCTTGAGTAATCTTATTAATTTTTAATATATAAATTATAAAAAGTTTGGTTATTTAAAAAAAAAAAAAATCAAAATTATAAAGATTTTATATAGTTTTAAATTTTTTTTGGTGATTGAGAGAGTAAAATAATTTATCTTATATAAAATAAGCAAACTATTAAAAAGGAAAGAAAAATTGGCAAATTCTTATTGGAAAAATAAATAAATTAACCCATTGAAAAAACTTAACTCTTAATTTTTTTTTTGCAATTTCACATTAAATTGAAACTTTATAAATTAGTTTTAAAATGCATTTGAGTTTGATAAATTATGAATTTAATTGATTCAAATTTATTCATCATATTCATAATGATTGAAGGAATATATATTCTAGTGGAAAAATGATTGAAGGAATAGGTAAAATGATTAAAGCTTTCAAAGATAGAGACAAGGTGAGGGATATAAAATTAAATGTTTTCTCTATTATTCTCTCACCCCCACAAGGTGAGGGATATAAAATTAAATGTTTTCTCTATTATTCCCCCCACCCCCACAAGGTGGGGGATATAAAATTAAATGTTTTCTCTATTATTCCCCCACCCCCACCTTCACCCTCATATATTAGTGGAAAAGTGATTGAAGGAATAGGTAAAATAATTAAATCTTTCAAAGATAGAGACAAGGTGAGGGATATAAAATTAAATGTTTTCTCTATTATTCCCCACCCCCACCCTCACCCTCATATATGAGGGGTATATGAGGGATGGGGGTAATATTAGAGAAAACATTAGTATGAGTGGTGGGGAGTAATATTAGAGAAAACATACTAATGTTTACATTAGTATGTTTTCTCTAATATTACCCCCCAACCCCACCCCCACCCTCTTGAGAATCAATATGTCACTTACAATGTGTAGAGAACATGACCTTTATAGGAGAAGCTATAATGAAAAAAATTTCTTTCCACTCCACCTTTATATATCTCTCAAAGACTTAAGAGGCTAGAAAAATGAAAGAAAATTCTAAAAAAATATTTTTAATATATTATTTGCATTTCAAGTGCATATCAACATAATATTTATATTTTCCAAATCTTTATTCCCAAGTAAATATATGACCGTACCTTTGGTGGTGAATAATTGAAGGGAAATAAATTGGAAGAATCTCCCTCAAACCTAATTTTTTAAGTTGGGTCTATTTGTATTTTAGAAGAAGGTTAAATATTTTATGGATTTGAATTTTTCCATTTTATCATCACTAGAATTTGGTTATACAATTTTTGCGAAAATTATAATTTTGGATTTGATAAAATTGTTGTTTTAAATGCATAAATGGATTCAACATCCTCAAATATCCCTATTGCAATCGGATTGTGCAATGTTAACATATAATATATACAATTCCATCGACCCAAGATGATTTTTTCCAGATTTAAGGTTGAAATAACAAGTTTTCCTTCAAGTTTTTTTTTGTAAGTTAGAAGCTTATATTACCTTCTTGAAATTGAGTACCAAATACATATCATCTGACCTGGTGCCTGGACTGCCAAAAATAGAAACCATCTCCAGCACCAGGTCCTATAAATCTTTAAATTTCTATTGTAGGGGCCAAAAGTAAAATGTCTAGATTTTCCAGAATGACTACAGAGAAACTTAGATATAAAACATGTTGGAAAAATACAAAATTTGAAATTAAAAGATAAGAAAAAGACATGGCAGGACTGTTAGATTAAATTCCATATTGACCGCTATGGCCATCGTCATGAGGAAGAAATGGCATGGTTGGAGAAAAAGCACATTGATGTTGGCATTCTGGTTAATGTTGGTAGGGTTGCTGGCTAGATAGTGAGTTGAAGAGTTCTGATAGCTTATGGTCCATCATCTCCTGACAAAAATGTTGTTCTGAAATGTCCTTGCGAAGTTCAAAAATTAGCTGAAGTTGGTCATCAGAGAACCGAAGGGGAGAATTCTCTTCTTGTATCCCAATGGGGTTTTTCACTGGAATGTGCAAGCTGCTAGCCATGTCATTTCTATGAGCCAAAGGACTAGGAAACTCTGGTAGAGAATGTTTTGTTGTAGGGAAATAAAGGAGCTCGACATTTTCCTAGTTATGAACCGATGGAATTTATTCTTCCACAATTGCATATCCCCATACCTCCTCATCTTGTTGGATTTCCAAAGGGGAAGAGGTCCATAGAGAAGAATCAGAGATACTAGGGGAATGAGAAATTGAAGGACGACGACCTACATAAATGTGGAAGGTTCTCGAACCCCTGCGAGGTTTGCCTCGTTCATGAGGCATGGTGTAGAAAGGGAGAGGAAAGGACCAGAAAGGGAGCCAAAAGAAACTAGGAACAAGCATATAACAGAGGGAAGCATAATTATGGATACCAATGGGAGGAATTATGGCTGAAATATATAATAGAGGTGAGATAAAAGAGGCCATTGCGGGGTCCAGAATAAAAAAACTAGCCATAAAAACACCATATATGGCATTCACCGCCACTGTATGAGAGTTTGCAGTCACACCAACCATCGATGAGATTTGCAGCATAATGTAGAGCATGAGAACAAGGCCATAGAGGTGAAAGAGAGAATAAATGTTCTTCCTCAGGCGATGATTCAAGCACTTAGAGGTGACACTAACATCCAAATGGCACAATGTCATATTGGGCTAGGTGGCACCCCATCCAAGGTTGCCTTCAAGTTGTTTTGAGCGGTTGGAAAAGTGAAAATTCGTAGAACGTTTAGACTATGATTGTTTTTTATCTCTAGTTGGTTGGGTGACATCATTAAAAATAGTTTGTCAATGTTCTTAATATCTATCATAGTGGTTCCATGAGAGATAATAAAGTCAAATGGAAAAAACACATAAAACCTTTAATCTATGGGAAGGCCCCCAATGGAAAATGAATGGTCATTGATTGCATTTGAAGACATGTACCACAAAGAATAAGGGAGTTTGTTTTTTTCAAAAATACATCTTATATTACATGGAAAAATTTACAACAAAGCAAAAGGAAAGAAAATAAAAAAATGGAAAAGTCTATACAATGATATCACATATTTTGTTCCTAATAGCAACTAGTGTAGCAATAGCGTCAAAATAGATTAAAGCACTTAACTCCTTGGCATCCTTAATTAATAAGTACCCTTGGCAGACAATTGCATACATACCTATTCTTCCCAAGGGTGACAAAAAGTTTGGAATGAATTTACCTCATCAAAGAATACATATTTGCATCTTAACTTCTAGATTACAAATAAAGTCATAATTTGAAGGTAGTGCCAAAGGCTCGAGAAGTGAGAAAATACCAATGACCTCGAGTCACCAAGACGAGTTGCACACTAATGAAGTTGTCCCTAAAGAACCACTAAATAATCATTGCTCAACCAACAATATGACCTAGCAAAATTTAATTCCCATAAGATATATTTCAAGGTCTCTAAGCATCTGTAATGGGGGCACAAGCCATCTCTTAACTCGGTTTTTGCAAGACAATCTTTAGAAGGAAACCCATGATAAACAACTAACCTTGCAAAGACTCAAATCTTGTAGCTTAGACGTAGTGACCAAGTTCCAAAAACCATGACATGGATAAACCGATTAGAAGAGATTGGTTTATGGAAACATAGAGCAGAAGCACATAAACCCTAGAAATGAAAATCAAAATCTCTCTATCTTCCGTAGAAATAGATTTTATTGAAACTTGTGTATTTTCTCAGGGTGCAAAAAGTCCCTTTACAATCTCTTTGAATATATATTTATACACTGAAATTACAACAAAAATTGTTATTCAATCTTGGAGATATCTTCCTATTCTAAAAATGTCGATCTGATTAGATAATCCATGGATCTCTTCAACTGCAAAAACCTCTTCGTTCTATTGATCGGATGCCCCAAATTAGACAAGATCATTGATACAAAACAACCATTGGATCAACATCCATATGCCACCATGACCATCCGATGATGATTTAATTTGTTATCACAATCATTAATTAATCCCACATTTATCATGGAATTTGGTATTCTTGGCTTTATATAGAATAGGCCTTTCATAGAAGATTCAAAATTGAATGAACAAGCCCAAGAACCTCATTCATAGTGTAACCTTTTAGAAGTGGGTCCCTGATTTACTAGATCATCCTTTCCTTGAAAAACATACAAATTCAATAATCAAACCCAATGTCTGATGACCCAACATGACGTGACATGATGACGTCACCAAAAACATGTTTCATCCCTCATCAATTCGTGTTGTCATTGATGTGGCAGAAATACATGCCACATGTAAATGATGAGTTGTCCTCAGAACCAAAAGAGATCATGAGAAGGGTTTCATAAAAATTTTGACATCCGGTGTTGATGGCTCAACATGATGTCATATCGGATCGGATTGATATGATTTGAAACTGTGGGCTAGGAGCCTGGTGATCCAATAACCGAGAGCTCAACATGATGTGGCACCTCCTGGTTGGTTGCATACATCGGATAATGTATATCGGTCCCCGGATTGTCGACAGAGTTCGGGCTAAACCTTTCCAATATATCTTGATGTCTGAGATCTGAAAAAATCTTGGTCGTTGATCTGATATATCCCGAATCCAATCTTCGTCATTGATCTAGAGCCCGATCCATTATGAGTTGTGGATTTGATATGTTGTGGGACCAAAAAACTTCGACCCCAAAAACATTATGCTGACATCATATGGATGCGTGGTAGCTCTGTATTGGTGTTGAGTTGGCATGCCACGTGGGAGGATGATGTGGCACCGGATCGAGAATATAGGAAAAATCTCTCAGATGCATTGAACTCTCGAGGTTCAGTTGTTCGACATCACGTCACTTCTAATGTCATCTACTTGGTCCCATGTCTATGTGGAAACCTTCTATTGATTTGTGTTGGTGTTGAGGTGGACAAGCTGGTCATGTGCCACCTAGATATGTTGTGCTAACCCATATGTATGATAGGCTCCACATGCCCATGTGGCATCTACTGGTTGGCCTTGTCAATGTTCTATTGGTAGGTGATGTGGCACTGGATTGGGTTGTTACTCTGATTCTTGTTAAATTTTTACCATCCATGAGGCTGGTGATCTGACATCCCAATGATCCAATAAAAGGAGATTTGAATTATAAAGGAACCTTCGGGAACCACAAAACGGTGAGAATCGTTGATCTATGCCCACGAGAAAATATAGGTCATCTATCTCCATATTTTACCTTGCTCAACCTACATGCAAACATTATTGTATTAGTTTAAAATATTATATTAAACAAAATAAATCTAGTTTAATATATACAAGAACGATACAAAACACAACTATTATAAAATTTTAAACGATTAAAACTAAATCAAAGAAATTAAAATCTAAGTTTAAAANTAATTTAATAGATCAAAATTAGATAAACAAAGTAAATAGGAAAGAAAACATATTCTAATAAAAAATTTGAATTTTTATTTAGAATTTTAACCTATGTTACAATATTAGGCTCCATTTGGGGATTGTAGCTCCCTATGAGGCACACAGAACAATAGACGAGGTGTTTATATTATTGGGCCATGGAGTCCTTATTTTCTAAAATCAAAATCTACTTACAAACCTAAATAAAACTAAGTACTTTATTCTCATGAAATGAACTCTATATAAACATATTTAATAATAAATTTCAAGTTGGACGAGCAGGGGAATGAAAAATGGGCGCTCCGGTGCTTCACGACGTCTCTGCGGCTAGGGTTAAACCCTAGCCGCCTTCCTTTCTGCAGCTCGACCTCTTGGCCATAGCTGCTCTCTCTTCAATGGCTACAACTATTCTCTCTTCAATGGCGGCTTCCATTCGTAGCGGATCCGGACGTAGTGGTTCTGCTCAACACAACTTTATTGATCAACCATGTGTGTTTCCTTCTCCCAACCCTTCAGGTATCGTCCTAACCTCTTACAGTGAGGCTGTTAAGCCACAAATCTCAGCTCGTTCTCCCCCATTTGTTCCGTGCTCGGTTAAAGAAGCCCCAATGATTTCTCTTCTCATGGGCTAGGAAGATGAAGATGAGGAAGTTTACTTCCAGGAAAATGCTTTAATCTATCGGTTCAATGGACTTTGGCCATGGCTTGTGGATCTCATACCATTGGAAGCCTCTCATCAAGGAATATTTATTCATTCACCCCTACTTGAAAGGTTTCTTCATTGCAGAGTTTGATCTTGCAGCAGACTGGGATCTGATCCTTGCCTCTTTCCCTTGGTTTTGGGGAAACTCAGGTTTATGCATGATGGCCTGGACTCCTTGCTTCAATCCTCTAACTGTTTTTCTTTCTTTTGCTCCAATTTGGGTCAGACTTCCTAATCTTCCCTTGCATTTTTGGGGTGAAACTTCTCTTCGAGATATTGGATCAACATTAGGAAAGTTTCATTTTGCAAACAAAGAAATTAGAATTCATAGCACCACCTCATATGCCAAAATTTGCGTGGAAATGGATTCTAGCAAAGGGTTTCCAACATAAATTATCTTGGGCTGCAAAAACTACTCCTGGACCCAAAAGATAGACTATGAAAGAATCTCACTGCGATGTAGGGCTTGTTTCACAATAGGGCACATATCATCTCAATGCACTAAGGGAAATAAGAAGGTGGGAAAGCAACAACACAAATCAACTTGGTGGGAAGGCTCCAATGAAGATCATCAACTAATTATTACAAACAACCAAAATTCTTCTCTAGAACTAGATTCTTTGAGCCATGATTCCAAAAGCATGTCTACTAAGGATACATCTTCGAATCATTCAAATATTGTCCCTCAATCGAAGAGTAAAGCTTCAACTTCTCTTGATCCAAGAATATAAAGTTTTAAGGCTTCAGATACTCTTGATACAAGAATAGAAAGTAAGGCTCTCTTCAGCTCCCCACCTCCTTCAAGCTGGGCAGATGAGGCCAATAAAGATGAAGCAACATTGACACCTCCAAAGAAAACAAGTCCCCCAAATCAGGAAAATATGGGGATAATTGAATCAACAACAACATCACTATCTGTCAAAGAAGGTTGGACAATAGTTGAGAAGAAGAAAAAGACATCACCAAAAATACAACCAATTATGACCAGAAGTCGATCCCGAAATAAAAAATAATCATGTGCTACTTTTGTCAATTATTAGGGCGTCAATTTGTTCGAATTTATTCATGTAAGGAATCATGGAATGTAGTTTCTTTGGATAACTGGAAACATAGGAAAGTGAACTTGGAATCCGGTAAGATAAATTGGAAAACTAGACTTAGGATCTTTTTCTATGTACATATTTCCGGCGAGGCCGTTGATCTTTTATAAATACAATCATAACCGTTTCTGTTAAAAAAAAAAATAAATTTCAAGTTAGGCTAATGAATAATTTTTTTATTAAAACTTACTCAAGAATTGTCTAAAATAATCAGTCTAAATTTAAAAAAATATTAGATTTCTAAATGACTTTGTTCTAACTCAAGGTTATGAATAATAATTAGATTTAATTTTAAAGAGACCTATTCAAATCAGGATACAAAAATCATTGAAAAATAATTAATAACAAAGCATTAGTAAAAGGTATGTAAAACAACATTGACAGACATCACATATATTGCTTCACTTCATAGTCTTGATGAAGTTATCTGCATTCCAAATTGAATTTCCTTTCACCACTTCATTTAAATGATTTCATTTGTTTGAGATGAGGGAAATAATTAAATGAATTTCCTTTCATAATCTTTTTTGGACAAAAGGGCATAGGATAACAATTGATAAGTGAAATCTACTTTTACTACGTTGATGAAATTTGGAAGATTGGAGGATTGGAAATAAACAAATTTAAACCAATCAACTACAGGATCTTCTAAAACATGTAAAAACATCCTTTGATCTTTGTGTGCATATATGCAAACTCTCCTCATTTGCTTGAAGAAATTT
>JASDQU010735694.1:132290-143150 GCA_032191745.1 Picea mariana
TAATCTTTTTTGGACAAAAGGGCATAGGCTAACAATTGATAAGTGAAATCTACTTTTACTACGTTGATGAAATTTGGAAGATTGGAGGATTGGAAATAAACAAATTTAAACCAATCAACTACAGGATCTTCTAAAACATGTAAAAACATCCTTTGATCTTTGTGTGCATATATGCCAACTCTCCTCATTTGCTTGAAGAAATTTGAACACCAATGAACAACCAAAGACACCTTCTTCAAATTGTTGACGCTCTTCCTGAAATGCAAGTATTTGACAAGAATTAGGAACAATAATATAATTAATACCATCATCAATAATATCCTCTTGATATGCTATAACATCAACACAATTTTTTTTGAACAACAATTTGTTCCTGATCATATCCAACTGAAATATCATTCTTATAATCTTGATTATTGAAAATTTCTGAATATGATGTTTGGGAAATTTGTTCTTCTTTATTTTATTTGTCAAAAATAAAACTTTGCATTTTTTGATGATAAGTAAATCTTTGAAAACCAATCTTTTCATCATCAATTTTAAACTTATCTTGGACATTAACTTCTTGAAAATCAAAGCTATCATATATACAATTACTATTGTTTGAAATTTCTGTAATTGATAAAACATAGATATCATTTTGTTCAAAAATATTTTGACTTTTATCCTCCATGATAGGAAAAAGATATGTACCTTCTTGAAGACTTTCAAGTGCATTCATACCAGAACTGTCCATAGATGTTTTTTCATAGGCAAGTAAATCTTCTTCATCCTCATAAATTTTTTCTTTTATCTCTTGAACACATTCAAACTTTTATTCAAAATCATCAATCCCTATATCTCTAAATACTAACGAGAGTAATACACCTATCTGAAAATCATCAAAGCCTTCATAAATATCATAAACTGGTGAACTAATGAACATTTCTAAAGATTTTGTTTGCAAAATATGTTCTTTTATATCAAGCTCTGATTTTAAATCATAATAGGCTGATAATTATTCAATCTCTCTAAATATAACCTAAATAAATTTTGCTTTGATCATCTTGAAAATTTTCTTGAATATACTCATAACAACTTTCTTTTTTAGATTCATAATTAATAAATTCATTTTTCTCATTATGAAAACCACTCAAGAAATTAATGCAAAAATCAGTTTCACAATCATTTACATGTTGCTGATTTAAAATACACATGTCTAATTCTTCTTGGTCATCTTCTTCTTTCTTCTCTTCTACATTCAGATCTTCATTTATTTGATCAAACAACATCCCACAAGCCCATACATTGTTTTCAATTTCTTCAACATCTATAAACATTTGTGGCAAAGCGGAATACTTTCTTTCTCTAAGTACAAATGCTAAATTGGGATGATGTGCTAGTGCATAATATACCTTAGCAACAACTTCTGAAGGACAAGTTTCAACAAGCAAATTGTTATAGAAATTTTCAAATCTTCCGTTGAATTTCATAACTGTTTAATCATTCCTTCTTTTTGTATCATAAAACTTAGAAATTTATTGATTGTGAGATTTCCTTTTAGCCCATTTGTACATGAAAACATCATAAAAGTCAGTCCAAGTATTAATTGATTCAAATAGTAAATTTCTAAACCATCTTTTCAATTCTCCTACTAATGAATGAGTGAACATCCTCATCAAAACATGTTCCTACTGAATGCCTAAACAATATGTGAAATCTTCAAAGGTTGTCATGTGCCTTTCTGCTGTAACATCGACTTCTCCATTGAATAAAGGAAGATATTTGAAAATTTTAGGAGGAAGATCATGAAGAACTAATGGAAGTTTGAGAGGTATATACCTATTTAAAGCCCGAGGATGAATCTTTGCAGGTTGATCATAAGGTATATGAGAGACTGAGGAAATTGGCAAATTAATTTCATTCCCAACTGATGTAAAAGAATGACTATGCTCTGGAAGAGTAGGAATCTGTACTTTCTAATCCAGAAATCTCTGAAAAGATACTGATGCAATAAGATGATCGTTACTTTAAGAAGAAAACAATAATAAAGGATTATCTACTTGAGTAATATAAGGAGAATCTAGGGTTTCTTTTTCAAATATTTGAAATGAGGTTTTGAAATTTTTATCCTCTTAATGTATAAAATAGCAGAAAATGTTTTTCAACTATAAAACAAAAAGAAAGAAAGAACCAAATAGAAAATAAAAAATTTCTGGAATGAAGCTTTCCATTTGATACCCGATCATTTTGAAATAATTCTTCATTTTTGTCAACAGGGCTCGCTTACCAGTGGAGTCTTAAAATCTAATAGGAATCACAATGGAATCTCTATTGAAGGTCACAATGGATTCTTCAGATCATGGAGTTGTCATAGGAATCACAATGAAGTCGCTAGGTGAAGATTAATTAAAGAGCCTATATATGTTTGATTCTATTCACCATCAAAGTTCAAATCTATTCAATGTCGTACTCCTAGGGAAAATAAGTTTTTCAAATCTGTCCCTGACAACGACACCAAAAAGATGTTGTTCTAGGCTCAATTGTTTTTTGTCAATACATCTCATAATAATAATTGAATTGATTAAAATGACCTTTTAATACCCGTAATTTAATCTGATCTTTCAATGAATAATAATAAAAAATAAAGAGGCGTAATCTCATCATAAATTTCTTTCAAAATTAATAAGATGAAAAGCATAGTTGAGATAAACAATAATTGAAAGAAGGAGTAATGTATCCAATCTTGATAAATATCACTTCATCTCCAATAGAAGAAATAACAATTCATATTTACCTATGTCATGAAATATGAAGAATTTTAACAAAATATAAAAGCACAGGTCTTACTTAACTCATAACAAAGCAGAGGAAATGTTGTACGTATATAAATGTTCTATAATTTATTGCGATGAAGTGATTCATATTTATGAGAAGAACGAAATGAAAACATAGATTTATAATATTAACATAGAGACACAATGAATAACAATAGAGATATAGTAAAACTAGACTTCTATTAAATAAGAAATGTGCTGAAATTGTAAAATGCAGACCGAAATAAGCTTGCTAGAATGGTGATAGCTTATCTCTGAGAAGAGATGTGACGACTATGCTCATTCTCAAGAAGATGAGTAAAATGAGGCTCTGAAGGCCTTTTTACAATAAACATGAAATCCAAAACCCTAGACATCCAAAAACCTGACCCTAGGAGATGAAGCGCCAAAAGTCATGTCGACCCTATTGGGGTAAGTCAGTACATCAACTTCTCGGGGTCATAAATTTTGCATACGATCTCCTTTTAGGGTGCATGATAGTTATTTGGAAAGGTATTGATGAGGAGATTCATTTAGGGGGATCAATCAAAGCCTTCAATTATCATTGAGGTTCCTGATCGCGAAAAAGCGTCGTTCAAGCCCTCAAAATGGCCCTAGAAGTTCAAAAACTGAAAAACTACTAAAAATAGTAAGTTGCCAAAGAACTGTTTTGAGCCAATTGGACAAGGTGGATGGCCACCGAGATCCTACTAGATCATGGAGGTTTTACAAAGTTGAAAAAACTACGGCATGGATAAACCGATTAGAAGAGAATGGTTTATGGAAACATAGAGCAGAAGCCCATAAACCCTAGAAATGAAAATCAAAATCTCTTTATCTTTTGTAGAAATAGTTTTTATTGAAAGTTGTGTATTTTCTCAGGGCAAAAAAAGTCCCTTTACAATCTCTTTGAATAGATATGTATACACTGAAATTACAATATAAATTTTTATTCAATCATGGAGATATCTTCCTATTCTAAAAATGTCGATCTGATCAGATAATCCTTGGATCTCTTCAACTACAAAAACCTCTTCGATCTGTTGATTAGATGCCCAAAATTAAACTCAAGATCATTGATACACAACAACCATCAGATCAACGTTCATATGCCACCACGACCGTCAGATGATGCTTTAATTTTTTATTACAATCATTAATTATTCCCACATTTATTATTGAATTTGGTATTCTTGGCTTTATATAGAATAGGCCTTTCATAGAAGATTCAAAATTGAACGAACAGGCCCCAAAACCTCATGTAGAGTGTAACCTTTTATAAGTGGGTCCTTGCTTTACCGTATCAACCTTTCCTTGACAAACATACAACTTGAATAATCAAATCTGGTGTCCAGTGACCCGACATGATGTGGCATGTTGATGTCACCACAAACACATGGCACCCCTAATTGGTCCTTATTATCATTGATGTGGTAGAAAGACATGCCATGTGTAAATGTTGAGTTTTCCACCAAACTAGAAGATATCATGATAAGGGTTTCATAAAAATTTAGACATCCCAGTGTCGATGTCTTGAAATGATGTCATATCAAATTGGATCGATATGTTGTGCAATTGTGGTCCAGGAGCCCGATGATCCGATAGTCGATAGATCGGCATAACGTGGAACCTTCTAGTTGGTTGCATACATCAACTGATGTATATCAGTCCCTGGATTATCGGAATATTTCGGGCTTAACCTTTCCAGTATATCCGGATGTCTGAGACCCGAATGAATCTCGGGCGTTGATCTAATATATCTTGGATACGATCTTCGTCGTTGATCTAGTGCCCTATATATTATGAATTGTTGATTTGATATGTTGTGGGACCAAAATAATTTTACCCCAATGACATCATGCTAGCATAATATGGACGCATGTCAGATATGTACTGGTGCTGAGTTGGCATGCCACATGGGAGGTTGATGTTGTTGGGTATGTGTTATATTCTTTGCATGTGTGTGTGTGTGGGCACGTCAGATTTGACAACTGCGTCTGACGATCCCTCTAGTAGTGCACTTTGTGTCATGTTCCTTGGACGATTTCCTAGGGGGTCCCAGGGGGGCAGGTATGCCCCCCTTGGTTACGTGCAACATTTGGGGCAACGCCCCAATTTTTTGTTTTGGGCGGTTTTTGCTATTTTTAGCTGTTTTCTAAATTAATACCGGATTAAGGGATTAGGGTTTTGGTATCTACGAAATACCTAAAAACATTGTATATATTGTATGGTGAATGGTGAAATTTGATATAATGAATATAAGAAAGGTTTTCCTGGTTGAGGGTTTCCGGTATAAAATCTCTGTGTACTTTGTGTATGAGCCATTGATTAAATTTTGTTTTTCTTAAGAATCTATATGCATTGCTTTACTTCACAGGTTTAAAACTTATAGATGTGGCACTGGATCGAGACTATAGGAAAAATATCTCGGATATGGTGAAATCCTGGGGTCAGGTGTTACGAAATGACATCACTATTGATGTCACCTACTAGGTCCCATGGCTATGTGGAAAAATTCTATTGGTTTTCATTGGAGTCGAGGTGGACAAGTAGGTCATGTGTCACATGAATCTATTATGTTAAACCATACATATGGAAGGTTCCACATGCTCACGTGGCATCTACTGGTTGGCCTTGTCAGTGTTTTGTTGGTAGGTGATGTGGCACTAGATCGGGTCATTAGGTCCAGTTCTAGTTAAATTTTTACCATTTGGGAGGTCGGTAATCCGACATTCCAGTGATCCAATAGAGGGAGATTTGAATTACAAAGGAACCTTTGGAAACCATGAAATTGTGAGAATTATTGATCTATGTGTAAGAAAACATAGGTCGTGAATCTATGTATTTTACCTTGCTCGACCTCCATGCAAATGTTATTTTATTAGTTTAAAATATTATATTAAAAAAAATAAATCTAGTTTTATATATACAAGAATGATACGAAACACATAACTATTATAAATTTTAAACGATTAAAACTAAATCAAAGAAATTAAAATCTAAGTTTAAAACAAAAATGGATAAATATAAAAATTAACACAAAATAAGAAAAGGAAAATTAATCTAATAGAACAAAATCAAATTAACATTTAGATAAACAAAGTAAATAGGAAAGAAAACATATTCTAATAAAAATTTTGAATTTTTATTTAGGATTTTAACCTATGTTACAACACAATCGGTAGAGACTTTCCACATCAGAAAATCAAAGTATAATTTAGAGCCTACATCCCCTTCATTAATCCATTATAGATAAGCTTTAACCCTAGCTCTCTAGTGATATATTATTCTTCTCTCTGGACTACAATCTACCACTGCATTACCTCTTCCTGGAGCGAGGCGTTGTGAAGATCCTCCTCTAAGAATGTACATATTTCTTCTAGATTCCTTTGAGCCTCCTTTAAATCCCTCTTCCTCTTAAGAGCAATTAAAAAACTCCAACCTTGCATAAATTTAACCATACGATGGAGGGATGCATCCCACTAAACCATCCACTTGACATCCCCTTATGGCTAAGGGGAAGGTTCGAAACCTTATGGACTAAATCTATGAACTTTTGTGATTCCAGATGAGAGACATTTTTATTGAAGAAGAAGGAAGGAGCATAATCATCTTGATTCCCAACGAGATAACTATCTAGATGGGCAAGTGATCAGAGTTGATCGTATCCATCAACACATTGACTAGTTTAAGTTTACTTGAGAAATCGACCCCATGCCAAGGCCCATAGAAATGATCTAGTTGCACCTATACCTTATCTTTTCCCTATTGACACTTTACTCCATGTAAACCACCATCTATAATATGAATCTTTCTGTATCTAGTTAGGATCTTGTAAAGAAGCTTTGTAGTGGGACGATGCTTGGTTCTTCAAATTATAAACAAAACTACTAGTACTACCATCTCTGTCATCAGACAACTCAACCATATTAAAATCCCCATCAATAATCCAATTTGTAATTGGGAGAGAAGAAGCCATCCACTCCCAAAGGGTACACCTGTCACTATTGGTGTTAGGGGAATAAGTAGAACAAAAACCAACCAACCTATCTTAAATCATGTTGTAACCCACACACATTTGTGTGAAGGGTTAGAATGATTCCCAACTATAAATCTCTATAGGAAAGAAGAAAGAGCTAACACAACCCCACCATTCCATTTAGTATGCTCCAAATTCCAATAATATCCCACTGAAAAAAGCTCACTCAGAATCATAACTCAAAACCAACTTCTTAAATTAAAGCCATGTTAGATTTGTCTTTATGGAGAATTTCCTTAACATATGTCTTCCTAATATGGATAGACATCCCTTTGAGATTCCAATACATAAGAGACAACTTATTTTAAGGATTAATCCCATTCTCAAGCTACTAAATATGTTGCTAGACATGAAGTGACCCAATTACAAAGGGCATATCTTAGGTGAGCACATCGTCACACCCTTATAATATTTTGGACATGACCTTCACCAAAGATCTCAAATCTATTGTTCTACCTAAGAAGGAGACTTGGTCTCTTTCCACTTACTTGTCTACATTATTTAACTTCCTTCAATGTACATGGACTCAAACATAAGGGGGTGGGGTTGGGTCACCACCATAGAATGGGACAAATGCTTGGAATGACTAATATTCACATTGCATAAGAATTGAGGGTCTTTTGGGGGAGGTACCTCTTACCAAGGAACCATGTATAGAATTGGCAGAGGGACATGGTTAACATGGGGTTTAGGCTTAGGAACTGAGGGTTCCTTGGGCTATTTTGGTTTGGGTTTGTGATGGGGGAAATCAAATATAAGGTGGTCTTGTGCTTTAGATGTGAAGTAGCCATTAGGCAAGTTCAAGTAACAAAGTTTCTATTGATAAACTCCATTAATAGTAAAAAATAATATGAATAAGGTAATCTTATGTTTCAGATCCACTTAAACACAAACATTAGGGTTACCTTAAAAGGAGTTGCAACGATCATGTAGGATCAATAAATTACCAAATATTTGAGTAAACAAGTCAACAAAAGGACAAAATTCTACATGGAGTCTAGGGGACTCAATCCACAAAGGATAGTGAGCTTAAGAATGATTATCCATATTGCATTCAGACCTCCATAACTACACATATACCAATGGCCCAACAATGTTCCACGTGTCATACTAGAGGACATTTTGATAAGAAACACATGAGTTGAACATTAGGAAAAGATACTTGCACCTTGATTCCCAATACAAATTAAAAAAAATCATTTAGTCTCCCAATTCAAAATAACTCATTTGTTGAAGGCATCTTCATTTGGCATACATTGGAGAACAAACAAAATAACCCCCGGATGTTCAACATTCTAGTGACCCTACTCATATTCCTTATTATGATTGAAAAAATCAAAATCCTCCTATGGATCTAGTTGATTCATTGGCATGACAACAAGGTTGAGAATGGTTTCTTCTCGAAAACCCCAACAAAAAGGCTAGTATTCAAGCTAGGAATTACTTGTGCCTTTGCAATCTTAGCTAGAGTTAAGGTTTGTTGTANAAGTGATAATAATCATAAATAATAATAATAATAATAATAATAATAATAAATAGTTATTAATTGTATAAGGGATGCATCCTTTCATGGATGGTCACCATATGTGCCTTTAGGTTCTCTATATATTTGACACTCTCATTGTACATCTATTCATCGTATGTTATATATTTTATCTCATTATATATATTCTTATTCAATATATTTATTGTACAACATGGATTACAATTATTCATTCCATTTATGATGGATGTCCTCTGTAAGAACCAGATTGGTTCTTTACATTGGTATCAGAGCTTTGTTGTTGATCGTGGCCATTGGCCATACATGCTTGTAGCCTTATACAAAAAAAATCATAGTTTCTCTTTTATCCAGGTCTTTGACCACGTGAGGGAATTTTTCCATTAAAAAAAAAATCATCATAAAAAATTACCATTGAAGAAATAATCTTTGAGTTGCAAGAAATTATAAGTTATTACCAGATATCAAGAAGAAGGAAAAAAATTAAAGGAAAAAAAATTGAAAGAAAAAAAAGGGAGAAGAAAAAAGAAAGAAAGAAAGAAAATGACAGAATAAAAAAAGAAAAGATAGTTTAAAAGAAAAAGTTCCAAAGAAGAAGGAAGAGTAAACTCTAATTTTACTATTGGTGGTTTACAAGCCCATGGTTTTGGTAAACCATTGGCCCATGGTATTTCCCTACCGTATAATTTTTTTTTACAGTGGTAACTTTTACAACTTTCTATATACACGTGGTGGGGTTGAAGCCAAAATAAAAAGTGAATGACCTAAGTCTTTTGGAGTAATATTAATTCAATAAAAGTCAAAATATACTTTAGCAAAATAATAATGCGCCCAATTAACTTGTGTAAATGATATTCATATAGGAAAAATAAGAAGAGAGGGTATCATATCAAATATTGTGGAGTTAGAGATATCCACAAAAAGACAAGGATGAAAGGTTTTATAATAATTTAAAAACAATACCATCATAAATTTATGTAAATAAAAAAAAAGTTTGAAGGATTATTATATTTTTAAAAGTGAAGTGGATCTAGGAAAGTGAGGGGTAGTTGACAAAATAAATATATAAAAAATAAAATAATATAAATTTGAAAGTTAAAGGATTAAAAAAAAGAAAAGTGAAAAGTGTATTGTTTTAAAAGTGGGTTCTTGAAATTCATACATTTATCGTTTATTAAAAAAAAATAAGAAGTGAACTATGGGATCTACAAAGAAAACAATTTCGGCAAAATGTTCATATTGATGAAAAGAGGAAGAGTATGAAAGGGCCTTATGAATGGAACTCTCCCTTGTCCATATTGTAAATTTTTTTTTACTTTAGTAGAAAATCAAGGTGACATGCATTGGGAAGTGAAAATAAAAGAATTAGAGAACCAACTAATTCATTATCAGCAACACAACATAAATTTACTATTTCAAGTTGGGTTGGAGCAAATGCTAAAAAACCAAAAAGAGAGACAAAAACAAAATCTTGAGGGAAAATTACTAGAAAAAGACAAAGACATTTCTTACGTAAAAAATCATAACCAAAATTTGTTGGTACAAATAAATGAGTCAAAACATAAGAAGCAAAGGGATCAGAAATCAGAACAATTTAATCGTGATCTCATTAAGAAATTAACAGAGAAAGCTGAAGAGAATTATCGTTTAAAGAACCATAATCAAAGCCTGGTTGAACAAATCAATAAGTTAAAGAATGAGAAGAAATTATCCAAAAAATATGAAGAAATCTCTCACCTAAGAATCATTAATCAACAATTGCTTTCACAAATTAAAAGTTTAAAGAATGAAATAACAAAAAATTTGGAATAAAAAAATGAAGACGACAAGTAAGGAAATAAGGAAGAACTTTTACGTTTAAGGCGACATAATCAAGAATTACTTACCCAAATTAGAAAGCTAAAGCATGATAAGAAGTCTTTACAAGAAGAGTTAGATCATAAAGAAACAATCACTAAATCAGTTGAAATAAAGAGGCTTCGAGTTCAAAAAATAAAAACCTTAGAGAAATAAGCAAACACTGATCCAAATGAATTACCAAAAACATCTAAAGTTGAAAAAATATCCAATAAACAATATTCAAAAGATATTTGGGTGTCTTATCATCATCCAAATCAAAAGATTCGTTACGACCAACAACAAGGTCAAGAGGAATCTAAACAATGTTATTCTTACCAACAACTAAACTACAACATTGAAAAAGAATGAAGACAAAATCTAGAACTTCTAAGGAAGCCTAAAATAAGAAATCCTATCCAAACAATCAATCATCAAATAGTTCCAATGAAAGTAGTTTTGGGATGGATCACTTCCAAAAAGATGCAACATATTACTTCAGGAATTCGAAGATTATATTGTTTTGTTTCTTCAAGTATCACAATTACAAAACAAAATATCATGAGAATTCAGTTCGAGTTAGAACAAGAGATAGGTCCTTCTCTAATAATGCTTTGAGGAAAAAGCATTTTTAAGGAGAAGGCAATGTAACATACAAAATATATAAATATTAAGTGATAATAATCATA
>JASDQU010735694.1:180155-209876 GCA_032191745.1 Picea mariana
GCAACATAGAACTAAGCAGCCAATGAGTAGACAATGTAGGACCAATCACTTTGACGTATTGAGCAATGAGTTGGAATGTTATAACTTTCATAACTTTTACCACAAAGCTGCAAATTTCCATTTGAAGAGTTACAAGGTAGATCCAAGGATAAATCCCTTAGCTAGAAATTTCAGCGCATGGAAAAAGAAAGATAGTGAAAAATGTGGTCTAGTACTTTCAACTCAAAAATAGAAAGAACCCTGGTATATAGACAGTGGATGTTCCAAGCACATGGTTGGAGAAAAGGATAAGTTTGGTCTATAAGTAAAAGAAAAATAGGAAATGTAACCTTTGGAAATGATGAACCAGGTAAAATCAAGGGTAAAGGGATGATGAGTTTGAGTAACAGTAAAGGAAAATCCCAGGATGTTCTGCTTGTAGATGGGCTAAAACATAATTTTCTCAGTGTAAGTCAAATGTGTGACAGAGGATGTGAAGCGGTGTTCACTTCCAAATATTGTAAGATAAATTCTGTAAACTCAGGATAAGTGGTGGCTAAAGGCATAAGGACGGATAATAATGTATATGTGTTGAAAGAAGATAGAGAAGAGTGTCATATAAGCAAGAATTATGAAAGATGGTTATGACATAGGAGACTTGGACATCTAAACTTTGACCACTTAATCAAGCTCAAAAATATTGAGGTAGTAAAAGATCTTCCAAGAATATCAAAGCCACAAGATTCTGTGTGTAAACCCTGCCAAGTAGGAAAGCTAACCAGGACACATTTTAAATCCAAGAGCTCTACTTCAACAGAGAAACCACTCCAATTAGATCATATGGATTTATGTGGACCATCAAGATAGGAAGGCATAGGGAAGGAGAATTACTTTATGCTAATCATTGATGATTACTCCAGACTCACTTGGGTTTCTTTTCTCAAAGAAAAAGCTGAAGGATTTGAGAAATTTAAAATATTTAAGGCTTTAACTGAGAATCAAACAGGAAATAGGTTAAAGGCAGTAAGATCATACAGAGGAGGAGAATTTATGTCAAGTGATTTCAAGGAATTCTATGATAAACATGGGATCAAGAGAGAATACACAATCCCAGGAACTCCACAACAAAATGGAGTAGTTGAGAGGAAAAACAGAACCGTTCAGCAAATGGCCAGGTCAATGATGAATGAAAAGAACATTGGTCAAACTTACTGGGTAGAAGCAATACACACAATAGTCCATATCATTAACAAATCCCACCTCAGACCACATAGTGACAAGACACCTTATGAACTGTGGTATGGAAGACCTGCTTCAATTAAACACTTCAAAGTCTTTGGGATTAAGTGCTACACAAAGAATAATAATGAAAACCTTGGCAAGTATGATGACAGGGATGATGAAGGCATCTTCTTAGGATATTCTACCAATAGTAAAGGATATCTATGCTTTAATAAAAGATTACATAAATTAGTTGATTTCATTGATTTAAAGGTTGATGAAGGATTCACAGTAAGAGAGGTGAGAAATATTGAGTCTACTATAGAGGACACAGATGAAACTAAAGATGAATAGGTCCAAGAATCAAATGGAGAAGAGACACCTAGACAAGAAGAGTCAGGAAAACAATCAACATCAAATCCTTCCTCCAGAATTACTCAAAAGAATCATCCTGAAATTCAGATAATTGGTGAGAAAGACAAAGGTGTACAAACCAGGAGAAGGATAATCAAAGACACTGAGAAATCACATATAGCCTTCATATCCATGGTGGAAACTAAAAACTTTAAGGGAGCCAGTAAAGTCGTAAATTGGTTAAAATCAATGAATGAGGAACTGGACCATATTGAAAAGAATGACACTTGGGAACTCGTTCCTCGGACAACAAATAAAAATGTAATAAGATCCAAATGGGTCTACAAAAACAATATGAATGAGCAAGGAAATATTGTAAGAAATAAGGCTAGATTGGTCTGCAAAGGATATGCTCAAATAGAATGATTGGATTTTGATGAAACATTTGCGCCCGTAGCAAGATTAGAAGTTATTAGAATGTTTCTTGCCTATGCTTGTCATAAACAGTTTAAAGTCTATGAAATGGATGCCATGTCAGATTTTCTAATTGGAGATCTAAAAGAAGAAGTTTATATGGAATAACTAGAGGGTTTCCAACTATTAGATAGCCCTAACTTTGTCTGCAAGATGAAGAAATCCTTATATGGGTTGAAACAAGCTCCTCATGCCTGGTATTACAGACTGGATAAGTATCTTCAAGACAAAGGGTTCAAGAGAGGAACAATTGACATCAATCTATATATAAAAACAGAGGGTAATGATTTGCTCATTGTGTTGGTCTATGTAGATGACATCATCGTCGGAAGCAATAATGATTCATTGGTACAATGGTTTGCTTTTTCCATGTAGTTTGAATTTGAAATGTCTATGATAGGAGATTTGTCATTTTTTCTTGGTCTGCAAGTTACTTAGAGGTCTGAAGGAATATTTCTTTCTCAGGAGAAATATCTAAAAGAAATGTTGAAAAGGTTTCAAATGGAATATTCTAAACCTATGAGCACACCTATGGTCACTGGATGCAAGTTAAGCAAGGATGATGACTCACCTGATGTTGATCAGAGTTCATATAGGTCTATGATAGGCAAACTATTGTACATCATAACATCTCGTCCAGATATAATGCATGCTATTGGAATTGTAGGAAGGTATCAGGCTGCACCTAAACATAGTCATTTGTTAGCTGTCAAAAGAATATTCAGATACTTGAAAGGAACAATGAACTATGGTCTATGGTATCCTAGGAATCATAATTTTCAAGTATCAGTGTATTCAAATGTTGATTGGGATAACTACATGGATGAAAGGAAAAACACAAGTGGAGGTGCATTCTTTTTAGGAGATTCCCTTGTAACATGATTGAGCAAGAAGCAAGGTTCCATTTCCTTATCAACTACAGAAGCTAAATACATTGCAGTTGCCACTTGTTGCACCCAAGTATTGTGGATGATTCATACACTTGCAGACTTGGAGGTAAAATATACTGCACCGATCCCAATTCATTGCGATAATACTAGTGCAATTAGTGTGTCAAAGAATCTTGTATTTCACTCCAAGACCAAACATATACCCATCAAGTATCACTTCTTAAGGTAACAGGTGACCAACAATGTTGTTTCTTTGCGTTATATTCCATCCAAAGATCAAATTGATGATATCTTCACTAAACCGCTTGCAAAATATCAGTTTGAGTATCTACGCCAGAAGTTGGGTGTGACCCCATTATGAAGCTAAATAGTCTATCTGACCAGGGGGAGTTTGTGTTGGTTGAGTATCTGATACCTCCAAAAATTACCGCAACAACTCAGGGGGAGCATATTTTCTTTGACATTGATGTCAAAGCGAGAGAAACAGTGTGGTCTGGATGCTACAGTTGGAGGTCTAAGTAGAATAGTGCAGCCTTTTAGAGTTTCCATCAATGCCAAAGGGGGAGATTGTTGGCATGTTTACAGGAAGAATTTGATTGTCATTGATGGTAAGAACAACAATGAGGATAGAATATTGGCAACAATGATGGAAAACAGGAAAGCAACGATGATAACATCGAGAATTGTTTTCTACAAGCTCAGGAGGAATAACGCAGAGCTGCACGTAGAGCGCAAGTATGCACCAGGGCCGAGGTTAACTTTGTTACCAAAGCTCAGGAGAGATAGAATTTTCAGAAACACAGACGAGATCGAAAATCATCATGACTCACAGAAGGATTAAAGGTTGAGGCCTTTGACACTTATAAATTCTTCCAAGTCGGGAGGAAGAGTCAACTCAAAGGAGGATGAGCGATAGTGGCCTTCTAATCGAGCATTGTGAAGAATCTAGACCATTGGATCAGAGTCCAGACAGGAGGAATGAGCGCGCAGAGAAGAGGAGAACAAATCTTAGCCGTTAGATCTAAGTGCGTGAACCAATAGTCATTGGATCCCAAGGAAAGTGCAGGAGACAAGTTCTGAAGTTATCAGAACTGTCCATTGTCAGGGATGACAGGTGGCAGAAAATTTGGGAGTTCAAAGAATCAAACTTTAGAATATTTGCAAGGGGTAGAGTGGAGTCGATCCTAGCCATTGGTGCTGGGAAGGAAACATGGCAAGAGATCAACATTTCATTGACTCACAATATGGAAAACTCAAAGGTGAGAGTTGTAGGAACTTGCGATGTCCAAGTTCGCGAGTTGATCTGAGCCCTTATATTGTGGGAAGTTGTGTACCATTGATCTGATATGGAGTATTTCGGAGTTCAGGAATCAGAAGAAGGTAGGTGAGCCAACTTTTGACATCGCGAAGTGCGCAGTCATGAAACGCAAAGAGAAGATCTCGACCGTTGGATCACAGAGAGATCTGGACCATTGATATGATGTGGCAAAGTTCAAGTTCTCAAAAAAGAGATATAGACAGTTGAAATACGGAAGCTCAAGGACTATTTATTTAAGGAGGTTAGATATGATCTACAGATCGTGAAAGAAAAAATCTGAACCGTCTATTCAGGAGCACCATCAAGATCATGAGATCGATGGTCCTGTCGCATTGCGGGGATTGAAGGTGCGCAAACGTTAATAAGTTGAGGGTGGGACGCAATCGAAACCATGGTTTTGGAGAAAGGACATGTGGAGGTTCGAGGTAAATTGCGGGGTGAAACGCAGTTTGTTTTAAACCACCTTTGGACATGCCTGCAATCTCGTGGTCATGTGAGATCATCGCCCAAGGTCATATCGAAAGAAGGAGCTAGCACTCACTAGACCGAGATAGAAAATCACTAGAAAGTTAGGCATGTGGTCACAACCAACAGTCATGTGGAGAGAAAATAGAGGAAGGAGCTAGTGTTTCTAGGATCCACCTCGGAGTTTCACGAGTTGGGAGAATCAAGGAAACTCACAACTGGATATCTGATGCATGAACTCACGAAGCACCTTTTGAATAGGAGTCTGATCATAGTTCGTGATCACGTGAAAGGAAGGGGCTTATCCAGAAAATCTAGCACCCACTGTGAAGTTTTCTCAGGAAGGGAAAAGGCACCAAAGGGATGAGCATGCAGAGGTTATCTCAGTAACTTCCAGAACAGAGTGATTGCATTTGGCAGAGAATTTGAGGAGCTGCAGGGTGATCGCCAGAGGAGCTGAAGAGTCTTGAGGTAACTATCAGTGGAATGAAGACTCATCATTGACAATTGACATATGGAAAATTATCGAATATTGTAACTTCGAGAGAAGCCAAAGTATCTCAGGAGAATGACCACTGATGAAGAAGAGTCTCATCATAGTGGCCAATGATGCAAAATAGTCTCAGTATAATCGTCAGAGAAGATGAGGAGTTGTGATGATGATCTGGTAGAGGATTTGGTATGACAAAATTATGCAAAACAAAAAGGAGGAGGTTCTTTTCATTTTTGATAGATGTGTGTAGAAGGGATCCAAGTGTCTGTGCACAGGAGATGAAATGCATATCTGAGAGAGGAAGAGAAATCTGAGATGCGCATGCAGAGACAGAGCAAAAGAACAAAAATCTCAAGAAGATGTGAGAAGGAAGACACTGATCCAGGCAAAGCAGAGTAGTGTAGCAGAACAATAATGAGACCGGTAAGCCATTTATAAATACTGTATCACTGTAATAAATTTCAGCAAGCAAAGATTTATAATAAGGGTGGTAGGGAGGTGATAGGGAGGACTATTGTCCTCAGAGTTTCAAGTGGGTACTTAAACACAGGGAGTTGTAGCTTCCATCTGGTTTCATCCAGAAAAACCAGGATGGTAGGGTGGTGCAAGGGAGAACTATTTTTCTATGTTATACAGGTTGGTGCCTATGTGACTAGAAGTTGGTGCTTCCATCCAGTTGGTGCTGGAACACTCAGGGAGTTGGTGCTTCCTTCTAGTGGGTTCTAGAGAAACTAGAGAGTTGGTTCTCTCAGCAAGTTACTTCTTGTAAAATAGAAGTGGTAGCCTCAAAAGGAGTTGGTGCTCATAAGAATGATAATGTACATAAATTAAAGATTACTTATCATATCAAGAAGAAGAGGTTTTCTCCATTTATGGGTTTCCTCAGAAAATATCTGTCTCTGTATATTTCATGTGTGTGATTGATGTTGAATATTCTATTGCTTACTTCCCTACATTATTGTGATCATCATTGAGTGTTGTGTAAAGAGTTTAAAATGGGCATAATTTTTTAAGCATAGTAACAATTGATTCACCACCCTCCCCTCTCAATTATCCAACAATTAATGGATATTGTTAACAATTGCGAGGGAAATCACCATTGATGTCAATGACCCCCAAGGTACTCTAGTACAATCCAAAAAATGTGAATTAATGAGCTGAAGTCAAACACTCGATGGAATTTTCCAATCAGAGGCCAATGATGTGAACCCACTGTTGAAAACAAGGAAACCTACCATTGAGGCATGCAAGCTCCAAGGTACTAAATGATTTCTAAGTTCGATTCCTAGATAATGAGTTGAAGTCGATAGGAAAAGACTCGTCACAGGAGGGCCTTAATGTATCCCCCATAAATGACACGAAACATGTAACATATTTGAAGTAGATAAGAGTATAAAGTGGTTCAAAACTAACTCAAGGAAGGTCAACATGGTAATAGTTTGAAGACTGCAGATGGTCGACTCGATAGAAGGCTTGTTTAGGTTGAACTTCTCTTGAACATATGAACAACATGAAAATTGTCTTGGAAGAATTGACTCAAGGAGGATCCAATATACAAACTTGTGGATGATCAAACAAGAGACAAATGGATTTCCCAACTCAGATACAACAATGAAGAGGGGTTTCATGTTCAAGAGCGACTTACTACCACTAACACAGATACAGATATACATTTCTTTCCCAATTTCCCCCCACCATTTTTGGCGAGTACCTCTTTATTTTTACACAATCTTGAGGAGGATAACATATGCTTGAAATGTAAAATCATCCTTCGGATGAGTCCCTAAGAGTATTTTTAATGAACCCTAGGAAGGAGTGGTTCAGTCCCATATGGGCCTGTCGATGTTTGTTTTATGATTCCAAAGAAAGAAAACTCAGGGGTTTTTCATGTTTAGAGAGTTTGTAAAACACTGAAAGAAAACTCCAAAATGTACTTTTTCATAAAGTAGTCTGATGAAACCGAAAAGAGATAATTTACCACTCATCGGACGTTTTATTCAAATAATTTTACGAGTGTGAAAAGAACAAGGTCACTCGGCTATCTTTTCATGTTTAGGGAGTTTGAAAAGATCTTATACAGGACACCAGGGGGGGTTCATTTTTCGTATAGCCTTACAAGTATGAAAAAGTGATAAAAGTTTACTCAATTACATTCTCATAGTTTTACGAGCGTGAGAAAGAACAAATACCATGCTCGATGTTTTTTACTGGAAAAACCTAAAAACATATATACATCACATGATTTTTCAAAAACACGCAAAAAACGATAAAAAGGGTTGATCCATATCAAAAGTTCAAATGCCAGACCTGTATTCTACAATATTGACACTTTGAAAAGTTCATTAGGTTTTAACATAGGTGAATAAATAGTGAAAAATAATTTAATTTTAGGTTAAAAATGGTAAAATAGGTTAAATAGGTCAAAAACAAGTTCATTTTACCATTTCATTTGTATTTTCACCAAAATTAGTGCCAAAACCCTCATTTTCCTCCGATATTCAAGTGATGATTTTGGCGTGATCCATGGATGGTTTATCGAGCCGTCTCCATGAGGTTGGTGCTCTTCCTTCCCTCTCTCTTTCTATTGCAATTTTTTTCAGTTTTTATGGTTAATTTTTTAGTTTGTGGGTGAATTTCCAAGGGAGAGAGTGCCTCCAGATCATCGTAGGTTATCCATATCGGGAACTGCGACGATATGGGATCGTTGCAGGGGTTTCACTTTTGGGGTGAGATGACACCACACTATTGTAAACCTGGTCCCTGCAATGACCACAACTCAAAAATTAAAAAGAGAAAAAGAACTAGAGAAGCTTCCAATTTTGGATTTTTAATGAACTAATTCATCTTTAATTGTTGTTTGGTAGACTTTCCACAGTTCATCATACTTGAATGGTGGGAAAGAGAGAATGAAGAGGAATATTACATTATAGGGAATTATCCCAACACAGTCATGGCACTCTGAGAGTGTGTCTTTCTTAAGTTCTTTAAAGTGCAAGGCATGAGGGCCCGATTAGTTCTATTGGAGCACTTAGTCCAAATGTGGGACATGAACGAACAAGTTTTTCATGTTGGGTTACATACACTCACCTTAGAGATTTATGAAATCTATTTCTTGACTGGATTATCTCGTCATGGATCTCGAGTGTCACTATCAGAAAGCAAAGGAGGAGGTGAACCAATGGATTACTATGTAGCACATCACTGCTCAGCTGGTACAGAGAAACATAGTGGTAAGGTTTCCATAAAGGATGTCCTCGACTTATCCTTGAGGACAATCCTCTACACCATTACCTGTGTGGTAGGGAGTGCAACTCCACACATGGCCTTGCAGATCCATTTTCAGTATGCTATTGAGTGCATGGAGCCCCAAGTATTCAACTGGTGTGAGGGCCTCCTAAAAAATATGAAGAAACAATTAACAAAGTGTAGGACCGATCGATTGAAGAAATTTGGATACAGATCAATATTGGTGTCCTTTTTCCTAGATAGGGTCCCATTTTTGTGCCTACAACATGTGGATTAGGGTGTGCCCGCTCCACAAGATCCTTGGATGAAGAGATGGGTAGACTTGATGGCACGCCATAGTGGTGTCCCAACCGTTACATATGGTCTTGTCTTCTTCCAGTGTTTGATAGATCAACTCATCATGATCAAGGATTATGCATATGTCGGGGCTGATTTCCATGGTGATCCTGACTTGGCACTAACCGAGGGTTCACAATGGGGAGATATAGGTAAAAATGACTCTTTTTCATTATATGTTGTTTTTGGCATTTTAATTATGAAATTTTTATGTTATGTATTTGAGACTAATCAAAATCTCTCAAAATGCATATGTGGCACCTTTTAGGCCTCTAGGATCATCTCCAATCCAGAGATGTGGAGAGATAGGCAACTTGGCAGGTCAAGGAGTAGCATCTGAGGATCTCGAGGAGATCTAACACAACCTCAAGGGATTTACTATGGACATCCCTGACATTACTATGGATGAGTTACCTCGATGTTACGAACGCCATACTGTTGGAATTTATGCATCTGTTGGTCGACTTCTCCATCGTGTAGCACGGGAAATGGTTTATTATCATGAGTAGCATCCATGATACATATGTATATGAAGCCATGTGCTTCAACATTTTGGTCTCGGGACACACATTTTTGTACCTTTTTGTGTTTTAATACAAAGACTTCTACCGACTTACTTGTCTTTATGTGTTTTTGTTTAGATTTATAAATTGCGCAAATGTATATCTAAAACATAATTGGCTAATGCTTATGTTAATGTATTTAGATATCTAGGAATGTGTTGATATTCAATGTAATCAAAATTCCTTTGCAAGAGGTGAATTCTCAAGTATACCCATAATAGTGTAGGAATTCTGATGGAATAGATGTTTCTTAATTGCAACACCACAAGTTGAGAATCAAGTCGTGCGATTAACTGATGAATGCCAAGTGAAATGGAGTCAGTTAATAACTCAATGAACACATTATATTATGCAATGTTGTTAGTTGCACGACCAAGGAAAATACCATGTGGACTGATCAACTCATCCGTAGGTGCATAGATTTCCCATGTAGCAGACGCTAGATTCTGAGTACTGCAACTATCACCATCAGCAAAGCCAATATAAGGTAGTGAGAATGCCCACATTTGGAAACCAAGCACAAGGAAAGGTAAGTAGTTTGAGGGAAGAAAAGAAACGATAAAAAATACACTAGAGTATGATACATTAAAGTACAAAGCACTCATGCAAAACACTTTAAGCATATTACTTCTATAGGTAAATTCCATTTCTGGGTTCACCCAAAGGAATTCCATCGTAATCAACCAGCTCATAAGCCCCTTTCTCTAGCACTCACTTAACGATGTAAGGACCACGCCACATAGGATCGAATTTACCTACCCCCAACAAATCACAATCTTGGTAATAAAGAAGAAACAAATCACCTTCAGAAAAAACATGAGGTTTAACATGTTTGTCGTATTGAGATTTGACGCATTTTTTCTAGGTTTCTATTACTAACGCAACATCATGACGAGTCTCGTCTAATTGAATTAAATACAACAAGCGTTCTTCTTCGGTTGTGGTGTTAGGGAGAAGTTCGATGGCTAGTTTCAGAGACAAAATTTCACATTCAATCGGAAAAATGGCTTCGATACCATATACTTATTGGAAAGGCGTGAACCCCATAGAAGATTTAACTGATGTCCAATAGGCCCATAATGCCGAAAAAATAATTGTATGCCAACTTGACTCATGAATCCCTACCATCCGTCGAAGAATAGTGGTTAAAACTTTGTTGATTGCTTCAACTTGGCCATTGGCCTGTGGATAATAAGGGGTTGAGTTTTCATGCCATAAACCCAACTTATTGGTAAGCTCAGAAATTATAAAATTTCAAAAATGGGTGCCATGGTAGGTGACAATGGCTTGAAGGAAACCAATCCTAGTGATGATATGATTGAATATGAATAGCGTTGCAGTTTTCCTGGTGTTATCAAATGTAGGTATCACCTCGGCCCACTTACTGAAATAATCCACAACTACAATGATGTATCGATGCCCCCTGACCAAGTGAAGGTTACATGTCATGAATTCAATGCCCCATTTAGCAAATGGACCCACAAAAACTATAGGATAGAGAGGAGTAGGATGAGATCAAATCTTATTATTATAGGTTTGACAAGCGTGGAATTTTTGAATTGTGAGAATATAATCATTGAAAAGTGAAGGCCAGAAGTAACCAACTCGTAGTATATTTTCGGAAGTGGCATACCCATACATATGAATACCACATGCTCCATAATGACATTCATTTAGTTCTTTCTCAGCTTCATCATATGTTGGAAATCATTGAAACAGGGACTCAATACCAGGACGGTAAAGGGTATCACCAAGAATAATATATTGACAGGCTTGATACCTAATATGACGATGATCTACATGAGATATATCAAGCTGGAAAGTTTGGGGTTGGAGATAAATGATAATGTCTCCATATCAGATATCGTCAAAACTGATCAAAAAGAGAGATTCACCAGGAAAAGAATCCTCTGCCACATTTTCTATATCAACGGAGGGAAAGTCACATATCAACTCAAGAAAGACCAAAGATTTCTTTGACTTGGCCTTCTCAAACTACAAATCAAACTCATGGAGAATCACTATCCATTTGAATTATTTCCCCCCTGGAAATTGGAGTGTTAGAATATGTTGCATAGGGTTGCAATCAGAAATAATCGTGGTTTTGTGCAATAATATATAGTGACGAAAACTTTGGACAGCTTGAACAACTGCCAAGGAAAATTTCCCCACATGCATGTATTTGATTTCAGTGGTCGTAAGACTTCGAATTAGATAGTAAATGAAATTTTCTTCATGTGAATGATCCTCTTGGACCAGAACCATGGCTATGGTATGATCTAAAGAAGCCAAATATAAGAAATATTCTCGACTATAATCGGGGGGAAATGTTTGCACAGGGGAAGACCCAGGGTTCAGCTCCAAGAGTGCACCAACAAGCCCTAACTACTGGCCCTTTTAGCAACATCTGCGAGGAAGATGTAGTCTCACCCGAACTAGCTATGGGGGGTTGTAGGACACAGATGTCTACAACCAAAGGGAATACAAAATGGATCCAATACAAGAACAACACAACATCTAAATATTAGTTATCATCTTAGATCTACTTTGCGCATTTATCTGTCAGATCTAACATACTAATATATCAACAGAGAAATAGAAGTAAAGAACACAACATCAATCACACACAACACAATATATACATGGTTCACCCTCTCCCTAGGGTTACGTCCACATAACTGTTCTTTATAATATATTAAGATGGAAGCATACAGTTCTATCTGTGCACTTAGCTAGAATATATTCTCTCTCTCTCTCTCTCTTCTTCTTCTTCTTTCTGTCTCCCCACCCTATGCACCCAGTTGCAGGGTTGATATTCGCTCCCAACTGAAGATATTACAACAAAGAATTCCCTCACTGCTCAATGCTTCTCTCTCTTACAAAAATAATCACTCATAACAATAACAAACTCGGGACTCTTCACTGAACCCTCTTCCCTCATCTAGGTTCTTATTTATACATTACAATGACTCACTGACAGCCTTAGGCTAAAACCTAAGTGTCAAAACCCTAGATACCAAAAACCTAGGTGTCTAAAACCCTAGATCAACTTGACCCACGTTTTTAGGGCTTCGCCAACATCTTTTTCCTTCCTTCTCGTGCAGTGCTCCAAAGCATCCAACAGTGGAATTTTTCGCTTGCTAAGTTGTCCACGATCCGTATTCCTTGTTGATCTGTCATCCTTGATCTCCTCATCCAACAAATTCCTTTCTCTTACTTTGCTCCATCTTTTCTTCTCTTCTTCTCACTTGGACCCAGTATCAGTCACTATCTCTTCCGCACAGTTCACATTCCATCTTTTCTTCCTTAATCTTCGCTTACTTCTATACCCAAGGGCCAATAGGCCCCCAACACTCACCTGTGACTTGTCCCGGGGCACTTCAGATCTGATCCTTCTGATTTTCTTCGACTTCACGCTGCGTGGAGAAGCTTGTGCTTTCTGCTCTCTCCTCTCCCTCTATGTGCATATTGTCTTTTCTGTGTCTGGTACCCAGTTTCAACTGCACTTGGTACCTGGACCCTTCCTCTTTTTCTCTTACTGATGGCTGCGAGGCAGTTGGTTGTCATAGTACAGTTTCAACCGACTCCCATTCACCAAACCTTCCTTCCATTCTCCATTCAAGGTCTTCAACTGTGTGGCTCCTCCTTCCGTGACATAGACAACTTCATATGGCCCTAGCCAATGTGTTCTGAACTTCCATGAATGCTTCATGAATTTGTTGTCCTATATCAGTACCAAATCGCCTTTCTTAAATGCATTCTTCTTGATATGCCTGTCATGGTAGGCCTTTTCTCTTTCCTTCTATACATGCTGATGGAATCCTGCAATAAATCTATCTTCTTCTAGTTCAACCAGTTGCGCGAGCCTCTCTTGAACAATGCCAGTGTCATCCAGATCTGTAAAAGAATATACCTCCTATCCTCCTACATTATCTAACACTTTGTCAGTAAATGGTGTAGGGAATGGGTCATGCAAACATGCATCATTCAGATTCCTGAGATCTACACAGATCCTGATCTCTTCGATCTTCTTATCTTGCACCACCATAGGGATAATCCACTCTAACTCTTCAACAAGTTCTATGATTCCTGCTTTCAACATTCTGTCGAGTTCAATATTCACTTTCTCCTTATATTTAGGGTTCAATCTATAGGGTCTCTGTTTGAATGGCTTTTCATCTGGTTTCAAAGGGATCCTCATCTCTCCCATGGGCCCTTTAATGCCCTTCATATTAGTGAACTTGGTTGGAAACAAGTTCTAATATTCATGCGGTAACTTTGTGATCTTGTCAATAGTGGGAGCATCCCAATAATCTCCAACATTTGCAAGCTTCGGTGTTTTCTCTATTCCAATATTGACTTTTTTTATTTTAATTGGTTGCCCAATGAAAGGTAGCTCAACTACTGGTCCTTCTATGTCTCTTTGGCCTTCTTTTTTGGCAATGTTCACCTTCCTAGGATCATTGTCTTTGTCAGCATTGATATTGTAACAGCCTTGCAATTTCTTAAGAGGCATAGTCCATTCATCCTCTTCTTGTTCCAAAGGGAGGCTAGGTGGCTCCTCAAATACTTTATGTCTTAAAATCTGTAATGCTTGATCCACTATAGGGTATTGGCTTTCAAACAAAAAGGTAGTTACAAAGTTCTGAGTCATACCATCCCAATCTACAGTGATGAGGCACAATTATGCTTGAAGATACCAATTGATAGGGGTTGTGTCCAATGTGTTGATGAATTTGTGCACCCACTACTCTTGAGGAATGTTTCTCCAGGCTTCCTCACAACTTCACACATGGTCCTTCTAACAGCTTCAACCTGTGTACCTAACTTCGCAACCTTCTACTTGCTCTGAAAACTGTGATGTCATCAAAGTCCGACATTGTACCTAGTTTGTAATGTTGTTTTTGTGTGTCCCCTACCATCTTGCTGGAGTTGTTTTCAAGGCCTCATCCATTGCCAAAAATATTTGTTTTATTGGTACAATCTCTTCCAAGTCCAACAAGAACGCTTCCAAATGATTTAGAACATCAAAGGTGGGCAAGTTACTTACTGTTCTGCCGATCCAGTGAACTTCTCTGGTTAATCTAGCACATCTCCTTATAGATACTTCACATATTTTGTTCTACCAGTTCTCCAGTGCTTCTTCTAAATTTGATGAACATGTTTTGTCACTTCGCTAGCTTAGGTTCCCGTCTACTGTACGATTAATGTAATCCTGTTGCCTGGTTGTTAATTTGTATATTTTTTCTAGTTCATATGCACAGTCTTCTTCTCTGATGGGTTCTATGTATCTCTGACCTTCATTAGGATCCAAAGGTGAAATGACCCTAAGGAAATCTCCTTCAAACGTCATTCTTCTTTTCTTTAAATCAACCACAATGGAATTGTTGAAAGCCCAATCAATTCTCAACAACGCAGGGTAAGGACAACTATCATCAACTATCTCAATCATCTCGAAGTCTGCAAACGTCCTTACTCTGTCGATGTCCACAGGGACATGTTCCAATCTTCCAAAGGGGCTTACAACTTGTTGATTATCCATCCTAATCCTAATAGGGGAATAGATCAACTTAGGTTTTCCCATCAGTGCCCAGGACTGCTTCGTCATGACATTGACCTCTGACCCTAAGTCGAGGACCACATATTCTATATCATACTCTCCAATTTGAGCATTCAGGTTCAGTTCCTTATTTGTCCTTCTCTTTTTAGAGACTTGGTGTGCTACTCTATTCAACAAGGGATCTACTTTTCCTAGCTCGTACCGTCTGATTCAATTTTGTAGATCTTGTATAACGCTTTCATCTTGAATCAACTTAATGCAAGTATATAAGAATTCCATGAGCTTGCTTACCTCTTTTTCTTCTCCTGGTAGAGAAAACTGATCAAATACCAAGGGCATTCCACATTCTCTTACCTCTGGTTGTGTCTTTGATGAAGAACCTTGGTCTCTCCTGAATTATTTTCTTGCCTCCTCAAATATTTGTTTTTCTTTCTTCACATCAAACACTTGTGTCTTCTATGCAATGTTTCACACCCCTGATTCTTCTGTAGTATTTCTTGGAGTCACTCTGTCTTCTCTTGTAACAACACCTCCTCTAGTGATTACAATGGCTCTGGGATCTTCTCCGCAAGGTTTTGTTGAGATGAGTTGTACTTGTTGGTTTCCTTCTCGTTTTTTCTGAAGTTTGGCTAATCATGCAAGACAATCTTCAATGACATGCTCAAATGAGTTGCAATAACTGCAAGTGGTACAAGGGTTATGGAAATCCATTTCCAAATGTCCTAGTTGTGCATAGTTATAAAAAATGATTTCACCTCTACCCAGACCCATACCTCCTCCTCGTCCTCTTCCTATGAATCCACCGCGAGGGTTGAAGTTTCCTCTTCCTGGGGAATTATACTGTGTAGTGTTTCCTTATTGTTGTACTTTGCCTTGAATTTTTTATATATCCCTTGACTATTCATGCATGAGGTCATAGGCCCTACAATCCCTATCATCATTCCCTATTGACTTACAGAACGTGCAATACATATTTTTGGGTGTCTGAACATATTTTTGTATGTAATAGCATTCACTTGGATGATGTCTATTTCTACATACCTCGCACCATGGTAAGGTAACTTTCTCTAAAGGACTCAGAGATCCAGATGACAAATACTCATGAAATAGGGGACAGTTCTCCTTGTCATGGCATTCTGAATTGCATATAATGCACCATATATCTTCTCTTTTACCTTTTCCCTTGTCTTTCTTCATATCTTCGAACTGCATAGATAAACTAGTTAGCTGACTCAATATTTGACTCATACCTGAGTTGGATTCTGCCATAGGAGTTGATTCTAGTTTCATGGCGATCTCCAATGCCTCACACTGCGAAGCAATCTTCTGTTGCATCAGAGGGCCTCTGATGTGTGGTAAGAGGGAAACAATGAACCATTCCTTGTTCTTCTGATCTAGGATTTGAAAACTCAAATGGTCTGTTAAGGTCTTAAACCTCTAATCAAACTCCCAAATAGGTTCATCTACTTTCTGCTTGATTTTTTTTAGTTCTGTAATGCATTGCGACTCTAACTTAGGTTTCTTGAATTCTACAATCAACGCAGTCTTGATATCGTTCAGTGGTTTTGGCTAGATAACTCTTTGGACAAACTTAATGTACCATCTCAATGCACGGTCTCTCAGGGTAGTACTAAATTGAGCTCGTTTAACAACTTCGTCGGTGAAATTCTTAATACTCCACACAACTTCACATAGAAATGAGTGTTGATCAGGATCTTCATATCCATCTCCTTTACATGTGGGTAACCTCATCTCATCTACCATAGATCTTCCTAGGTTTCCTAACTGAGTATGTGGTGGATTGCTAGTGACAGTGCTCTGAGCACTCTGGTGATTTTGATTACTTTGATTTCTTGATGCTGCTAAAACAATAGGTGGAGTAATAATACTTACTTCAACGATCTACGCAGTTCTTGAAGTTTGTGACTCTTCTCAGTGAGGCTCTTTAGTCTTTCCTTATTCATCCCTACCAGATTCTGAATGTTCCTCGTTCACCATTTCTTCTTCCTCTCCACTGTATAACCCTTCGTCTTGTACCAATGGTTTGTGGTTCTGTTCGAACAAGTTCACCAGAGGGACCTCTTTGAAGATTCTTCCATTGTGCATATGTCCCACCTCTGTGTCACTATCACTGTCTGAATTCTTGAACATTAGATTTTCAATCGGACCAACTATTGTACCTTCAAGATGTTCTTCTCATGCAGTAACATCTTGATCCTCAACTTCAAAAATTGTAAAAATTTTCCTCTAGGTCCCTTAAAGAAGTATCTCTCTGTTTGACTAACTGATTCTACTCTATCAACAACAAACTCAGTGATATATCCTCTAATGGTGCTATCGAACCAATGATCTACTTCTCTTGACACAACATTATCAACTCTCTTGATCTTATTGATCAACACCGACGTCCAAACCACAGGTGGTCTAAATCTGATCTCAAATTGGGTGTCTACTAACCTAGCTAGCCACTTGTATAACTCCTGATGAATTCATCCAAAGAAAATCTTGTGTATATCAGTAAAGATATACCTTCCCAACCAATCCTTGGTGCTAAGATTAGGGTTCTTGTTCTGGGCTTCTGAGAATTCCTTTTCTTAGTATTCTATCCACTTCTGAATCTCTGTCTTCGATGGAAACCACCTTGACATTCCCTCAAGAAGATTCATGTTCCGATAATGAAACCATTTGTTGGCACAAGGGCAGGCCCAGGGTTCAGCTCCAAGAGTGCACCAACAAGCCCTAACTACTAGCCCTTTCAGCAACACCTGTGAGGCAGATGCAGTCTCACCCGAAGTAGCTATGGGGGGTTGTAGGAAACAAATGTCTACAACCAAAGGGAATAAAAAATGGATCCATTACAAGAACAACACATCATCTAAATATCAGTTATCGGTTTAGATATACTTTGCACATTTATCTGTCAGATCTAACATACTAATATATCAACAGAGCAACAGAAGTAAAGAACACAACATCAATCAAACACAACACAAGATATACGTGGTTCACCCTCTCCCTAGGGCTATGTCCACAGAACTATGCTTTATGATATATTAAGATGGAAGCATATAGTTCTATCTACGCTCTTAGCTAGCAGATCTTTTCTCTCTCTCTCTCTTCTTCTTTTTTATGTCTCCCCACACTGCGCACCCAGCTGCAGGGTTGTTCTTCACACCTAGCTAAAGATCTTACAACAAAGAATTCCCTCACTTCTCAAGGCTTCTCTCTCTTACAACAATAATCACTCATAACAATAACAAACTTGGGACTCTTCACCGAACCCTCTTCCCTCATCTAGGTTCTTATTTATACATTAAAATGACTCACCGACAACCTTAGGCCGAAACCTAAGTGTCAAAACCCTAGATACCAAAACCCTAGGTGTCTAAAACCCTAGATCAACTTGACCCATGTTTTCAGGGCTTCACCAGCCTATCTTTCCTTCCTTATCACATGGTGCTCCAAAGCATCCAACGGTGGCTTTTTTCGCTTGCTGAGTTGTCCACAATCCATCTTCCTTGCTGATCTATCATCCTCAATCTCCTGATCCAACGACTTGCTTTCTCTTACTTCGCTCCATTTTTCTGCTCTTCTGCTCACTTCGACCCAGTATCAGTCACTGTGTCTTCCGCGTAGTTTGCATTTCATCTTTTCTGCCTTAATCTTTGCTTACTTCCATACCCAAGGGCCAACAGGAAATAATAGTGGGGTGCAGGTTAATGCAAGTTTCAAAGAATCAAAGATTTTGTTGGCAGTGTCGTCCCACACAAAATCATGACTCTTCTTAAGAAGTCGAGTGAAACCTTTCGTTAGTTCATCACAATGAGGAATGAATCGTCATAGAAAGTGTACCTTCTCTTACAAAACTTTAGAGTTGGCGTAAGGTAGAAGGAGGAGGTAAATTAATAATAGCTTCAACCTTCAACGGATCCACCCTGAACCCATGCATGGAAACAATAAAGCCTAGAATTCATCCAAACTCCACACAAAAAACACCTGTATGTGGACTCAATCGTATATGGTAATATCGACATCAAAGGAAAATGGCTTGCAAGTGTGTCAGGTGATCTTGACGATGCATGGAATGCACCGGTAAATCATCAAGGTAAGGTTATACAATACGATTAATATCATGAAAGGCATAATACATAGCGCATTGAAAAGTCGCACCAAAATTATTGAGACCGAAAGGGAGTTTACGGTATGTGAAGGTACCCGAAGGGAAAATAAAAGCAGTTTTATGCTGATCCGAGGGTAAAATATTGATTTGATTATAGTCATAAAATCCATCCATCAAAGAGAATATTTCACTCCTGGCACAATCATCAATGATCTGGTTGATGAAAGGGGTTGGATAATTATCTTCAAGACAAGACTTGATAATATCCCTATAATCAACACAAACACAGATCTTTCCTTATTTCTTCGTGACCAAAACAAGATTGGACACCCAATCTGTCAATGCTACAAGGTAGACAAAACGGGCTTAGCATCAGGGTATGTCGCAATTTCATGTACAATGATATCTTGATCAATTTCAAGAATCTCTGTGTAAGTCCATGCAAATACATCACAAAATTATTGGAAAAGGGCCTTGTAAGTTTGGATCTCATTAGGAGAACATGAGGCACCTATATGGACATTTTCCACAATTCCAGGATTAATTGAAATATCCAGAGGGATGGTGGGTGAAATATTTCCCAAGTTCCCTTCATACAAAACATCACATATTGTTTCAAAAACTGGGGGGAAATTAATAACTGTGGATGGATTTGAAATCCATTGGTAACTCTCGATAGTCTTGGATTCGAGGAAGAGGATAGAATAATGATTCCCATCATCCCATGGTGTGTCTTCCACTGACATAACTGCCATGATTGTTTCATCGGTGTGAAATATGGTGTAAAATGGATCAGGAGACATGTCAATGAGAGAACGAGGAGAAGGAGATGCCGATTGAATAGCTTGATAGGCCAATTCTACCGGATTGAGTGGAATTTGGTTTCCATAACAAAGACATTCTTCCAAGATAGGTACTATCCAAGGGTCATAGGACTCATGGATTTCACCAACATTGGTCGAAGTTGTTGACACAAAGTTTAATTTTTCTACCCTTTAAAACTGAAGCTTTATCTTTTCCTAAGTCATGGAGCCACCCTTAGTCCACAAAAAGGGAGTCAGAGTCTTCCATTCCTTCTCGGGTTTCAAGATTCAGTTTTTCTCAAGGTATGATCTTCAACCATCCCATTTTCCCGGTGTCGAAATCTCGAAACCGTTTAACATATTAAAAAAATAAAAAAGGGGGGGGGGAGAAATAAATGTTACATTTTCTGTCACGTTCCACAAAGTACTCTTTAATCCGTAATTAATTAAACTCCTAAAAGAAATCTTCTTTCCCTTAATTTTCTATGTTTCAGATTTCTTTCTACTAAATCGTTTTCGAACTCTCGATCCTCAATTTTTCGAAAAGTAAAAGTAAAAATAATTAATCACTAATATTTATTAATTAAAGCATCAATAGGAATGATTAGCGCCTCACTAATCCCATCGCAATTTCGCGATCCAGAGTTTGCTTATGACATATCTCTTGACAACAGGATCCTCGAAGTTCCGAAATGCGAAATCGTGTTTTCTTTAAACAAAGTCTGAGATTAAGGTTAAGTTGTTTTCTAAAACATGATTAGTGATAACTAAGCCACTTTTCGCATTTCGAGAATTGAAGAAGGCAGTGATTTTCAGAATTCCAGTTTCGAAGTCGTCGATATACGATAGTATTTATAACGGATAAATGGAGATATTTTTGACGCGAAAGCGTATCTCCAGGCATATTTTTCCATTAAAGCATTAATTTTTCATCGCCTGTGTTTGTACACTCGTTATAACACAAATTAAGGGATTAATAAAGGTCCTGTGTTTTGAACTTCATTCTTATCCTTTACATCTGTAGCAAGTCACCTTTATCCTATTTTATACATATTTTCTCTGTAAACAGGTTTTTGGTCCAATGAAAATACCATGGAACCTAAGAAGGCCACCAAGAAAAGTGAGGAAGTTGCAGAAAGCTTGAGTCCATATGGAGACGTTGTATATGATACAATACCGCATGCCATTGATTCCATAAAATCCTGGAGGTAGATTTTCAAAACTCTAGATTATGAAATTAAGAATTTCCCTCATGATGTCGACAACAAACTCTAAGACATAGCAGAGTCTGAACTTCACAAAGTGGCTACATGGCCGCGACTCACGACTTATAACAACATGATTAGCTGGGCCTTAGAGTGAACAAACATGCAGACAAGAAGCATTCTGGACAGTTGAGGGGTCGTCATTGGCTCTTTTAGACCGGAACATATATAAGTAATGTATAAACTGTCTCCCAGTCCCAAGTATATTTATAATAAAGATTTCATGAGTGGGCTTCAAAATAAATAATGTTTTGAGTCAGACCAAACGTATCCTGGCATAATCAAAGACTGGTGGAGAAACAAAGCAAAATTCAGGGATGACACCCATGGTGTTTACGCCACAGTCTCTTTAAATGAGTATATGGTCTATGTGACGATGATGTTATATAGAATTTTCAGTAAGAAAAGTCCTACCCACTTCCCTGTAGAATGGGTACCTCTTTTGCATGAGGCAACAGAAGGTTACAACTTCAATTGGGATAAGATTTTATTCGATAACACAGCGAAGGAGGTCATGGAATATCAAATTGTGAGATCAAAAGGCCGACCAATAGCCTTTTATATGTCTGCATAAATCATGGATGCTATATGCTTCTCAAATCCTTTCCCTTTGATGAATTGGAGTTGGAATCCAACTTACCCGGAACCTATTCATGAATATCATTCTAAACTTTGGGAAGAAAACATCAAGGACTCATTCTATGAAATCTGTCATTTCGTGGTAATACCACTACATTGGATGTTGTACAGCTGTACACCTCCCCACATTTCAGATTTGGTCATAGGAAGCCTCAAGGCAGTTGTTGGCTAGTTCATAGAGGAGAATTTCTCCTACATCAGAGTTTTTGGATGTTCAATGCCTCCACATGTGCTCCCGAAATTCCTCCCTGATAGACTGGTGTGCAGGGAGGTAGCTCATCAAATAGTAATAGGTGGAATTGGAATATAACTAAAGATGTCTCAAAAGAAGTCTTGGCCGGTTGTTCATGTTCAGATTGGGAAATTTCCACTTCTCAAATTGGGTCATTCCAAAGTTGAAGCGACAGCGCTGGAGGAGGTCAAGCTGGTATACCTCAAACACATGAAGCACGACCCTTATCAGTTAGTGGGAAAACACATGGCCCACTGTAATATAAGGCTTATGAACATGAGAAGTCCCCTTGTGATGACATGTTCAAAGGGACTAGGACCTATGAGGAGGTGTTAGAGAGGGTATAGACATTGTCCTCTGACTTGCAAGCTAGTTTTCATACATTCTAGAAGCATAGATGGAGTGTTCTTCCCAAAGTACTGCAAGGAGAAGCAATCACCCTTCCTTAGGAACAAGAAGATACCCCTCTAGGCTTCAGACAAGAAGCACAAGATAAAGTTGATCCTGAAGAATTTCCATAGGAGACTGAAAGGTCTTCACAAAATGAAGAGGCCTTACAGACAGAAAATCCAGAGATGGAAGCAGAGAGGAGGCCCGAGACACCTCCCGAGTCCAGCAAGTCCACTCCCCCTTCATCACCTGTTGTTGATGTCAATATACCTAAGTGATGTAGGAGCATCATGCAAATCCCAAAGCACGTGACTAAGCCAAAGAAATAGCTGGACGCGTGGAGAAATAAAAAGAGCACATTTTCATAAGGACCATTTTGAATTTTGAACTTAAAAGGCATTAATGTAATAGTTAGGAAGATGGCGTACTTGCATTTATATATTGAAGATTGTAAATAGATCTTGAGCGATTTCTCTCATCTGTAAAACATTAAGGCATTTATGCATAGTTAATGAAAGTAGGTAGATTTGAATGATAGATTAGACAGTTTTAGGAGCAGGAGGGAAAACGGATATAGACACCCTCGTCTTTGTATTATGACATTCATATTAGATCATTGTAACATTAGCATATAGAAGAAGAAGAAGAGAGCTGTAGCAGAGATCCATAGAGAAGAACCCATGTACAGAAGCTTTGAATTAATATATGGAGTTTTGAATCAGATTTCACAGTGTTATGATGTTTTTTGTTTATACATGGTGAATGGTATGATTACAGTGGTTTTATTATCTCTGTTATGAATTTGTTATGATGATATGTTGTGTATGTAGGATTTCATATTAAATGTTTGAAGTCTGAGAGAGAGAGAATGAGTTTCAATTGTTTCTCTTCCTGAGAAAGAGTTCCTGCAAGGAGTGTAGTGAAGTGTCCACAAGGAGTGTGTCGACAAAGGTTCAAAGTTATCTCTAAAAGCTTAGGAGGGATACCATTGTTCTCATTCCAACAGAAGTGCAAGTGAAGCACAGAAGCCATGCAAGGTGTGCGCGGGCTGGTTGAAATCTTAGAGCTTATCAACCAAAGGGAGAGTTGAAGGACTGTTGTTGCCAAAGGTGCACAGAATCGAAGAGAAATCAAATACTTAGAAGTATTTGAAAGAGTGCCTCAAGGAGTGCATGCAGGAATCCTTTTGGAGGTCTGAGTTTGTAAGTGAAAGCTCAAGAGGGATAATACCTTTGAACACTTCAAAGGATGATGGAGGTCAAACTACCTCAAAGGGAGACGAGGGTTGAAGTCATCCAGCAGAAGTAAAGGTTCTTAAGGAAGAACATTGGTTTATTTCGCATAAGTTTCCTAGGAGAAATGAGCGGTCAGAATTCTCTGTGAAGAATTCACGAAGTCACAAGGACCATGGGATTCCAGTGAAGCTGCAGGAAGGATAAGCATTGGATGAATCCACCCTTTGGAAGGTAAGAATCAATGTGGACCGTTGATCATGCTTTTCACAAGCCGTCAGATCATTTCATCATTTTAGGGATCCAGACGATAAGGAGTTGAGCGCAATAGAATGAGAGTCCTGAAGTCACGAGTTGCGACAGGAATTGGCATGGAGTTTTGGGATTTCGGCACTTCGGGTGTTGGGAAACGAAGGAGGCAGTGCTTTGGGATCGAGAGTCCCAAAATATGGGAAGAGTGATAGGTGGCAGGAGCCCACATCAGATATAGGAAGCGTTTGAGTGGACAGGCGGCGTGTCTTCATCAAATAGGCAGAGTCAAACCTTGTTGACTGTTTTGGGGTTCGGAGGTCAACGGACTGGGAGCCTTGCATCCTTATTCGCAAAATCGTGAAGTCCAAAATCCTGAATCGGCGGAAGGTTCTGTGAGAATCCAGCCTTTACTGAATACATTTTAGAGAATCAGCATTTCAGGTTTCGGTGGGTTCAGGAGTCAGAAACTCGACAACGGAAAGCCCGGTATTGCGAAACCCGAAAGCCCGAATTAGTGAAGGGTACGACGTTTATTGTGTCTTAAGGAGATTTGGGTTGGCACCTGGTTTTTTTTAACGTAGGCTCAATTCATAAGGACCTGTGGATACACCGTGAGTGTATGAGGTATTCCTCAAGGGTAAACCAAAGAGTCAATCCGAATCAAGGGCAGATTTAGAAAGATCCTGCGCGGACCTCGACCCAAGGGTTTGGGGGTATGCATCAGTTGTGGTATCAGATCTTGATTTTGTCTGTATATTTCAGGCAGAGTAAGCTAGAGGAAAAGGAGTACTCTGATACACATCAGTTGTGGTATCAGAGCACAGAAAAATTTCTTTGTTTTTTGTAGCAGAGAAAAGAGGAGCATTTCTCATCCATGCTGCCGAGAAGAAGGGACAAACCAATGCCTGATCCAGCAGTGGAAAGAGAAATGCACGAACTATGTGCTAGGATTGATGCCATGGAGATAGCACAGAGGCACACATTCGAAACTGGGGATATCAGTAAGGTTGAAAGTGAAAATGAAGTTGGACACGAAGAAGAAGTCGTAGTCGAGGAAGCTTGATCAGGGGATCAAATTTTGCTCAAAAATTCAAAGTGCTCAGAATCGCTTCAAAATGGACGAGAGAATAGGCCTCGTCGTTGCAAACCCAACGCAACTCATTTCGTCTCAAACGGACGTCGGGAGCGAGAGATATTGCAATCTGTTCATAAAGTCAAACAGGCAAAAAAAGGACGCTGACTGTATAGTCCGTACAGGCTGATGTGGCAGAGCCGTACGACCGTACGATGACATGGCATGTGGTGACATGGAAATCATCTATTAGCAGACAGTTGGTCGAATGAGAAGTCGACACGTGGCACTGTTTGGGCAAGTGATTGGGTGCCACGTGTCCCAATCATGGGTTGCCACATGGCACCCCGATATTGGTGATTATTTGTTTGATAAAATGTATTGGAGTCCGTGGGGTTCGACCCCCGGACCTCCCCACCGGCGTAAGCTTTGACAATGGCTTCTCTACCAGTGTGCCATCCATTGGTTCTTATTAACCATATGGTTTCAAACATATTTGAATTTGATTATTGTTTAAAACGGCAGGGGGGTCGGGTCGGGGCTTAGCCCCGATCCGCGGTTTCATGTTTCAATACATATGACCATGTTATAACATTTATGCACGGGCGTTGGTACAATGGAATGGAGCCCCCGGTCATGTGCTTTTATACATGTGACCATACGAAGAGCGCGGGGGGTTTAAGTCTTGGTTTCAAACGGTTGGCAAACGGTTAAGTTTTAAAGCCCGAGGTCATATTATAACTCCCCATGTGCCCAAGTATTAGGCGATTAGGGACTGGCGTGCCCATAACCGTCCTACAGTTCACACCGTTGGTGCGGTTGCACCTGATGCTGGGTTTTTACACTATATATTGCGTGTGTACCAGGTTCATTAGACAAGGGTGCGTTTTGTAGATGCAGAGAGAACAAGCTTGAAGGGGGGACTTCCAGGAGGCCTAACTTCTTCATTTTTCGACCGATTGAGGTGCCGAAAAATCCCATCTAGGGGTTTTTGGATGCTCTGAAGCCATTGGAGCAGTTGGTTGGTCAATTTGAGCATTTTAAGGCATGTTTTTGAGAACTTTGAGAAATTAATAATAATGATCCATTGGAAGCTGGACCAGGAGATGTAGCCCAAGAGAGGGGTGAACTCTTTTATCAATTGTTGTGTTTATGTGCTTATATTCATTGATTATGTTGTTTTCTATGTGTATTTTGCATGAGTAATCCCCTAAATTTATGTGTTGCAAAATTGATCCATTTTCTTTTAACACATAACATTTACTTGCAATAATTTCAAGATTTTCAAGTCTTCTTCATTTTTAGATCAAGTTGGTATCAGAGCACTGGTTTTTGAAGACTTGATTGTTTTGCAAGTTTTTTGTTTCTGATGCTCACAAGGTTGAAACTCACAAGAGGAGAAGGTCAACTTGTGGAGCCAAGTTCTCATCCGACAAGGAGGAAGCATATACCATCACCGCAAGTTTCAGGGAGGCATTCACCAAGTATGGCTCATGCAAAAAGTCATGAACGTGTTCCTGCGGGAGATGAAGATCTCAGAAAGGCTGTCATGGAGATGAGAGAGATGATGAAGATCTTGATGGAAAGGAACATATTGTCGCAAGGTGAAGGCTCCAACCCTTCAAGGCATAAGGGAAGCAATGGTGACAAAACTCCAAACGGAAATGGAGGGAATGGTGTTTCTCCACCACCCTCTCCTCCATCTTTTTCTTCTTCTTTTACCAGTTCAAGACCTCTTCCAAACTCTCCAAGGGGACATGGTAAAACTCCTTCACAAATTCCTTCATTAAAGCTTGATATAAAATTTGAATTGCCAATATACAATGGAGAAGTTAATGCTGAGAAATTAGATAATTGGATACGTCAAATTGAGGTATATTGTAGAATAAAAAAAATTCAAGATGATGAAACCAAAATTCAGCTTGCTTCATTAAGATTGGATAGTGCAGCACTTAGTTGGTGGGAATCCAAGACTCGGGAAGATATGAAAAAACATGGTAAAATTTTGATTTCTTGGAATGATTTCATTATCGCAATTAAAAAACAATTTTATCCATTGGCATATAAACAAAAGGCAACTATAGAATAGCAAAATTTTAGACAAGCTAAAGGACAGAGTGTGCAAAGCTTTACTCAGGAACTTAGGAGAAGAGCTTTGGTATTGGGAGTAGATTTGTCTTCTTAGGAAACTTTGCTCAAATATATTGGAGCTTTACATAGTTATTTGAGACATACTATACTCATGTTTAATACTTCGAATCTAGATGAAGTTTGTGTACAGGCTACTCATTTGGAAGCAAGGGGAAGGAACGACACTCATGAGGGTAACAAGAAGACGTTCAGCCATGGAGACAAAGGAAAGAAGAAGTTCAAGGGCAATGGCAGAAAGAATGTTGTTGTTAATAAAGAGGGAGAAAAATTCACATGTAAACATTGTTCAAAAGATGGCCATGATGAAGACCATTGTTGGAAGCTTCATCCTGAAAGAAAACCCAAGAAGTTTGGCAACAACAACAAAGGGAAGTCAAAGACTACTGCCACTGTTCAACATGATTTAGGTTCAGATTCGGGTGATGAAACGAAGATCACAACCATGGGTCATCAAGGTAATGGTTCTATTGCAAGAACTAGTTCTTCAAGTAACAATAATGTCAATGTAACTCAACAAGAGAAAGCGAGAATTGAACTTTTTCACATAAGGGTTGTTTCAAAGCATACTAAGATAGACACTTTATTTGATACTGGATCTCAAGCAAACCTTATTTCAAAAAAAACTGTTAAGAAACTTAAGTTGGAAACAATTCCACATCCTAAGCCATACCCTCTTGGTTGGATATGTGATAATGCTAAGTTACAAGTAACAAGAAGGTGTAAAATTAGGTTTGCTATCACTGCAAATTTTGTTGATGAGGTAGAGCTTGATGTTATTCCGTTGGATATCTGTAGTATTGTGTTGGGAAGCCCGTATTTGTACAATAGGAAAGTTATTTTTCATCGTCATGATAATAAGTATCATTTGTTTAAAGATGGGGTTGAGTACATTGTTAGAGCCCACACAAAGAAGATGAATTTATCACTTATAAATGCGGGACAAATGAAGAGATTAGTTAATGCTAGTAAGAATTTTGTTCTCTTAATGATCAAACCTAAAGATGATGTTGAAAATGAAGCATTTCAAGGTTGTGATACAAAGTTAAAATCCGATCTGTTTGAATTTGTTAATCAGTATGATGAAATGTTTAAAGAACCTAAGGGGTTACCTGTGAAAAGAGGAATCCAACATGAAATTCAGTTGCAACAAGATTGTCCAATTCCAAACATTGGAATGTATAGAATGTCAGTTATGGAAAATGCTGAGATTAAAAAACAAATTCAGGAGTTGCTCGACAAAGGGGTTATTGTACCAAGTTATTCACCATGTGGATCTCCAATTGTGTTAGTTCCAAAGAAAGATGGTACGTGGCGTATGTGTGTTGATTTCAGGGCTTTGAACAAAATTACAGTTAAGAATCGTTATCCTCTTCCTAGAATTGATGATTTGCTTGATCAATTAAAAGATGCAAACAATTATGCAATGGGTTTTCTTCAACAGTTTCATTTGGTCATCAGGTGTAAGAAGGGAATTTTTAACAAAGTCACTGATATGCTTTCAAGGCCTATTATTAGTGCTTCAGTTATTCTTAAGCATAGTCCTATACTGCATGAAAGTTATGTGGAGCAATATGCTTTAGATACTGACTTTAAGGAAGTGTATGAAACTTTGTGCCACTCTAACCATGTTGAATAATTGGATTATCATGTGCATAATAATCTCTTGTATCATATTGGAAAGTTGTGTATTCCACAGGGGGAAACAATCAACATTATAAGAGAAGCACATTCAGCTCTTATTGCTGGTCATTTTGGTGTAGGCAAGACAGTGGCTAATTTGCAAAGTTATTGCTACTGGCCTAAAATGAATGAAAGTGTTTCAAGATATGTTCGAGGATGTTCGTTGTGTGCCACAAGTAAACCTAGCAATCAAAAGTTGGGTTTGTATACTCCACTTCCAGTTCCTTCTCAGCCTTGGGAAAGTATTTCCATGGATTTTGTAGGTGGTTTACCTATGTCAAGACGAAGTCATGATTATCTTTATGTTGTGGTTGATCGATTTAGAAAAATGTGTATTTTGATGCCTTGTACTAAGTAGGTTACAGCAGAACAAACGACACAGTTGTTCTTTCAAAATGTTTGGGTGCATTTTGGATTGCCTAAGTCCATTATTTCTGATTGGGATTCTCGATTTGTTGGAAGTTTTTTGTCGAGTTTATGGGCACTCATGGACACCAAGCTTAAAAAGAGCACAGCTTTTCATCTGCAAACAGATGGTCAGACAGAGGTGGTAAATCGTACAGTGGTGCATCTTCTTCGTGCTTATTGCAACAAGCATCCTAAACTTTGGGATGAGCATTTACACTACATTCAGCATGCGTACAATCGAGCTAAGCACTCTTCGACTCAAACGTCACCATTTGAAGCATGTTTTGGTTATTTGCCCAAGTCTCCTTTAGATTTTATCTTTGGGAAGGATATTGCTGTCGATGGTCAATATGACATTGATAGGGCATAAAAGTTCATTGAACAGATTCAGTCGATACATCAAGTGGTGCAAGAGCAGTTGGAAAAGAGTCAGGCCAAGTACAAGACGAGACATGACAAGCATCGTGTTGATCACAGTTTCCAAGTTGGAGATGAAGTTTGGCTTTACATCAACAAGGAGAGGCTTAAAGGAGAAGGTAAAAAATTGAAACCGATTCGATATGGTCCTTTCAAGATTA
>JASDQU010735694.1:209926-223562 GCA_032191745.1 Picea mariana
AAAAATTGAAACCGATTCGATATGGTCCTTTCAAGATTATCGAAAAGATTGCTAACAATGCTTTTTGTTTAGATTTGCCTCCTTATATGCAGATGTATGCAGTTGTTAATGTTAAGAATTTGAAATTGTATGAGCCTCCGTTGATTGATGATCAAGGAGAGCATGTTCAGATTCCTTCTATCGATGATTTTTCCCCAGAGTATCTTACAGAACTGCATGAAGTCACCATCCTTGACAGGAGAATGCGAACTTCAAAACGAGGAAATGTGGAGTATCTTCGAGTTGGTCTTAAAGGGACGAATCCAAGCAAAGCCAAGTGGATTGAGGTTAGAAGGGTGAGGGAACTATACCCTCATCTTCACATAGACTGAATATAGTCTTTTGGAGGTCCAAAAGCTTCCCAATGGGGAGGTGTGATCAGGGGATCAAATTTTGCTCAAAAATTCAAAGTGCTCGAAATTGCTTCAAAATAGATGAGAGTGTAGGCCTCGTCATTGCGAACCCAACGCAACTCGTTTCGTCTCAAACGGACATCGGGAGCGAGAGATATTGCAATTTGTTCATAAAGTCAAATAGGCAAAAAAAGGACGCTGAAAGTACAGTCCGTACAGGCTGACGTGGCAGAACCGTACGACCGTATGATGATGTGGCATGTGGTGACATGGCAATCATATATTAGCGGACAGTTGGTCGAATGAGAAGTCGACACGTGGCACTGTTTGGGCAAGTGATTGGGTGCCACGTGGCCCAATCATGGGCTGCCACGTGGCACCCCAGTATTGGTTGATTGTTTGTTTGATAAAATGTATTGGAGTCCGTGGGGTTCGACCCCCGGACCTCCCCACCGATGTAAGATTTGACAATGGCTGCTCTACTAGCGCGCCATCCATTGGTTCTTATTAACCATATGGTTTCAAACATATTTGAATTTGATTATTGTTTAAAATGGCGGGGGGATTGGGCCGGGGCTTAGCCCCGACCCGCGGTTTCATGTTTCAATACATATGACCATGTTATAACATTTATGCGTGGGCGTTGGTACAATGGAATGGAGCCCCTGGTCGTGTTCTTTTATACATGTGACCATACAAAGAGCGCGGGGGGTTTAAGTCTTGGTTTCAAACGGTTGGCAAACGGTTAAGTTTTAAAGCCCGAGGTCATATTATAACTCCCCATGTGCCCAGGTGTTAGGCAGTTAGGGGCTGGTGCACCCATAATCGTCCTACAGTTCGCATCGTTGGCACGGTTGCACCCGGTGCTATGTTTTTACGCTATATATTGCGTATGTGCCAGGTTCATTAGACAAGGGTGCGTTTTGTAGATGCAGAGACAACAAGCTTGAAGGGGGGACTTCCAGGAGGCCTAACTTCTTCGTTTTTCGACCGATTGAGGTGCCAAAAAATCCCAGCTAGGGGTTTTTGGATGCTCTGAAGCCATTGGAGCAGTCGGTTGGTCAGTTTGAGCATTGTAAGGCATTTTTTTGAGAACTTTGAGAAATTAATAATAATGATCCATTGGAAGCTGGACCAGGAGATGTAGCCCAAGAGAGGGGTGAACTCTTTTATCAATTGCTGTGTTTATGTGATTATGTTCATTGATTATGCTGCTGTCTATGTGTATTTTTCATGAGTAATCCCTTAAATTATGTGTTTCAAAATTGATCAATTTTCTTTTAACACATAACATTTACTTGCAATAATTTCAAGATTTTCAAGTCTTCTTCATTTTTAGATCAATGTTGTAGATGAATGCCTATTCAGGGCTATTGCTAGGATAGGTGCCAGAGAAAGATGGACATTCCAGTATACGAAGGAAACCTGGATGTTGAAGAGCTCCTAAACTAGATTAGAACTCTGGATAAATACTTCAACTATGAGGATGTCGAGGAAGACAAGAAGGTCAAACATGATGTCACTAGACTTAAAGGGCATGCAACATTATGGTGGGATGAACTACAGGATGACATATGATGCAAAGGCAAGTAGAAAATCAAGAGTTGGGATAGAATGGTTGCGAATATGAAAGCCAAATTCATACCCAAGGATTATCAAATTACTCTATTTCGGAGGATGTAGAATTTGAGACAGAAACTGATGTCAGTGAAAGAATACACTGAAGAGTTCTACAAGATAAACATTAGAGTAGGTCATCAGGAAAGCGATGATGAAAAGGTGGCCAGGTACATGAATGGTCTACGGTATGACATCCAAGATGAGATGAGCATGATGATCATTCAAACTATAGAAGATTCTTATCAGATGGCTCTGAAAGCTGAAGAAAAGATGAGTCGAAAGCAAGGTCAAAGAGGCTGAGGCATAAGTCAAGCCAAAGGAAAAACAATTGCCCAAGACAGAATTTAGAAATCTAAAGAAGAGGGGAAGAAACCTCAAACCCAAATTGAGAGAGGAGGAAGCTCACAGAGAGGGCAGTATGCTGATGGAAATACTTTTCCTCTAGCCAAAGGAAGAGGAAGAGGCAGAGGTGGTGAAGTGAAATGTTTTTTCTGTGGGAAGAATGGACATAAATATTATGAGTGTCCAGATAGGAAGAAATAAGGTGGTGAGAATCACATTGCCGAAGCACAAAGATGGAATGTTGAGGCAGAAGATGCTGAGGGCGAAAGATCCTTGATGATGAGGAAAGTTCTCTTAATGCCAGAGAAAGAGGCAGAGAACCCAGCCCAAAGGAACAGACTATTTAGGACTGCTTGCAAGACCAAATATAGGGTATGAAAAGTCATAGTGGATAGTGGTAGCACAGACAATCTCATTTCTACAAAGATGGTAGAAAAGCTAGAGCTGGAGACTGTTGAACATCCAAGCCCATATAGAGTTTCGTGGCTACAAAAAGAACATCAGGTAAATGTCACTAAACAATGTTTAGTTGAATTTAAAATAGGAGGATATAAGGATGAAATATTGTGTGATGTCATTCCCATGGATGTTTGTCATCTATTGTTAGGTAGACCATGGCAATATGACCAGAATGTGGTTCATAATGGGAGAAAGAACACATACACCCTGAAGAAAAATGGGAGAACTCACATGTTGCTGCCAATTAAGGATAAATAAGTGAAACTAGAGGTAAGAAACACTATACTTCTCATGAGTGGGAAGGAACTTCTTAAGGAGTTTAAGAAGAAGGAAGACAATTTATTGCGGTCAGAAAACCTAAAATTGTTTTGACTAGTACAAGAGTGGATGATTTACCAGAGAAAATCCAAAAGTTGCTGGAAGAGTTCACTGATATAGTAGTGGAAGAACTACCTTGTTCGTTGCCATCGATCAGGAGTATAAGGAATCACATTGATCTTATACCTGGAGCCATTTTACCAAACAAAGCAGCATACAAATTGACGCCACGGGAGAATGAAGAAGCTAAGAGACAAGTCTAGGATTTAATGGACAAAGGATTAGTTAGAGAGAGCTTGAGTCCATGTGTTGTTCCAATAATGCTCAGCCCAAAGAAATATGGAGGCTAGAGGATGTGTATAGACTCAAGAGCAATCAATAAGATTACCATCAGATATAGATTTCCAATGCCAAGGATGGATGATTTGATGGATTTCTTCAGTGGAGCAAGATTCTTTTCAAATATTGATTTGAAAAGCGGATATCATCAGATTCGAATGAGAGAAGGTGATGAATGGAAGACACCATTCAAGATGAATGAGGGGCTGTATGAATGGCTTGTCATGCCATTTGGTTTAACAAATGCACCTAGTACTTTCATGAGATTGATGAACGAAGTCCTAAAGGATTTCATTGGGAAATTTGTCATTGTATATCTTGATGATATATTAATTTTTAGCAAGACAGAAGCAAAACACTTGAAGCATTTAGCTACAGTGATGAGGAGATCATAGCAAGAGAAATTGCTAATAAACATGAACAAATCATTATTTAGGAGGACATAACTCATTTATTTGGGTTTTCTTATCTCTGCAAATGAGCTGAAAATGGATCTGGATAAGGTAGAAGTGATTAAGAATTGGCCATCACTGAAAAGTGTGTTTGAAGTTCGAAGCTTCCATGGTTTAGCTAGTTTCTACATGAAATTCATCAAAAATTTCAGTGGGATTAGTGTACCAATGATGGAAACGGTGAAGAAAAGACACAAATCTTTTCATTGGACAGAGGAAGCAGAGAAGAGTTCCAATCTGTTGAAGAGGAAGATCACGGAGCAGCCAATTTTGGTGTTGCCAGACTTTAGCAAGACATTTCAGGTCAAGTGTGACGCAAGTTGGTTTGCAATTGGGGTAGTCTTGAGCCAAGACGACAGACTAATTGCATACTTTAGCGAAAAACTGAATGAAGAGAAGATTAAATACTCAACATATGACAAGGAATTCTATGCAGTTATACAAGCACTGAAGAAATGGAGACACTATTTGGTTCCTAAAGAGTTTGTTTTGTACAGTGACAACCATTCTTTACAATTCATGACTCAACATGACAAGTTGAACCAAAATCACGCTAAATGGGTTGAATACATGCAGAATTTTACTTTTGTAACTAAGCATATTTCTGGAACTGCTAACAAAGTTGTTGATGCTTTGAGCAGGAAATGTTTGCTTATGCAGGAATTCAGAGTCAAAACTTTGGGTTTTGATAACCTCAAAGAAATGTATAAGGATGATCTAGATTTTAAGGAAGTGTATGAGGCATCTCAGAATCCATTTCTCAGAGACAAAAGCCAATGGAACGAATATATGATCCAAGATGGATTATTATTCAGGGGCAATCAGTTATGTATTCCAAAATGCTCCATGAGGGAGAACCTACTGAAGGAAAAAAACAGTGGAGGATTGGTCGGACACTTCGGTCATGATAAGACATTCTCAAAGATGAATGGTTCATATTTTTGGCCAGGGATGAGAACATATGTTAAGAGATTTGTGGACAAGTGAATAATTTTTCAGCACACTAAAGGAAGAAGGCAGAACATAGGGTTATACCAGCCATTACCCATACCAGAAAGGTCGTGGGATGTAGTGAGCATGGATTTCGTATTGGGACTGCCAAGGACACAAAGAGAATTTGATTCGATCTTTGTGGTAGTCGAAAGATTTTCAAAGATGGCACATTTCATACCATGCTAGAAAACCAGTGACGCAACTCATATTGCGAACCTATTTTTCAAAGAGGTCATCAAAATTCACGGTTTGCCAAGGAGTATAGTTTCAAATCGAGATACTAAGTTCGTGGGACATTTCTGGAAGAATTTATGGAAGAAGTTGGGGACAAGTTTGTCTTTTAGCTCATCTTATCATCCTCAGGCGGATGGGCAAACAGAAGTTGTAAACAAAATCTTGGGAGATTTACTGAGAAGACTAGTGACTCAACACCACAGTCAGTGGGATCACATTCTGCCACAGGCAGAATTTCCTTATAATGATTCAATCAATAGAAGCACAGGGTAGAGTCCATTCCAAATTGTATATGGAATGAAACCAAGGGTAGTTTCTGAATTGAAAGATTCGGAACAAACTGAATTCAGAAGTGCTAGTGCAGAGGACTTTGTAGAAGCAATGAAGGAGCTTCATAGCCAAGTCAAGGAGCGATTGCAGAGTTCAAGCCAAGAGTATAAGCACAGAGCAGATCAACATAGGTGAGAACTTCAATTTGAAGTTGGTGATCTGGTTCTTCCACATCTGAGGAAGGAAAGGTTCCCAAGGGGAACATATAACAAGATGAAAATGAAAAAGATTGGACCATGCAAGATCTTGAAGAAATTTGGGGCAAATGCATATGAGATTGAATTACTCGATGGGATCAGAATTTCATGGATATTCAATGTTGTGGATTTGTACCCTTATAGAGTTGAAAAAGCAGGAGCAGAGGATGAATAGACAGAGGTTCAGTGGACCAAACAAATGCCTTTAGCTGAAAAGCCACAGATGGAAAGAATAATTGACAAGAGAGTCAGCATGAAGACTAGGAGGAAAGAGTATTTTGAATACTTGGTCAAATGGAAGAGACATCCAGTTGAAGATGCCAGCTGGGAAGATGAAGTAGGAATTTAGAAGCATGGACAGACCATGCAAGAGCTCATGAATAGGAGTTCATGAAAATTTTCAAGTGAGGGAGTATGATGCAAGAGCATCATGCAAAGCCCAAAGCACGCGACTAAGCCAAATAAATAGTTGGACACGCGGAGAAATAAAAAGAGCACGTTTTCATAAGGACAGTTTTGAATTTTGAACTTAAAAGGCATTAATGTAATAGTTAGGAAGATGGCGTACTTGCATTTATATCTTGGATTTTGTAAACAGACCTTGAGCGATTGCTCTCATCTATAAAACATTAAGGCATTTATGCATAGTTAATGAAAATAGGTAGATTTGAATGATATATTAGATAGTTTTAGGAGAAGGAGGGAAAACGAATATAGACACCCTCATCTTTGTATTATGACATTCATATTATATCATTGTAACATTAGCATAGAGCAGAAGAAGAAGAGAGCTGTAGCAGAGATCCATAGAGAAGAACCCATGTACAGAAGCTTTGAATTAATATATGGAGCTTTGAATAAGATTTCACGGTGTTATGATGTTTTTTGTTTATACATGGTGAATGGTATGCTTACAGTGGTTTTATTCTCTCTGTTATGAATTTGTTATGATGCTATGTTGTGTATGTAGGATTTCATATTAAATGTTTAAAGTCTGAGAGAGAGAGAATGAGTTTCAATTGTTTCTCTTCCTGAGAAAGAATTCCTGCAAGGAGTGTAGTGAAGTGTCTGCAAGGAGTGTGTCGACAAAGGTTCAGAGTTATCTCTGAAAGATCAAGAGGGATACCATTGTTCTCATTCCAATAGAAGTGCAAGTGAAGCATAGAAGCCGTGCAAGGTGTGCAAAAGCTAGTTGAAATCTTATAACTTATCAACTAAAGGGAGATTTGAAGGACTGATGTTGCCGAAGGTGCACAGAGTCGAAGAGAAATCAAATACTTAGAAGTATTTGGAAGAGTGTCGCAAGGAGTGCGTGCAAGAATCCTTTTGGAGGTCTGAGTTTGTAAGTGAAAGCTCAGGAGGGATAATACCTTTGAACACTTCAAAGGAGGACGGAGGTCGAACTACTTCAAAGGGAGACGAGGGTCGAAGTCATCCAGCAGAAGTAAAAGTTCATAAGGAAGAACCTTGGTTTATTTCACAGAAGTTTCCCAGGAGCAACGAGCGGTCGAAATTCTCTGTGAAGAATTCACGAAGTCGCGAGGACCGTGGGATTCTAGTGCAGCTGCAGGAAGGATAAGCATTGGATGAATCCACCCTTCGAAAGATAAGAATCAACGTGGACCATTGATCATGATTTGTACAAGCCGTTAGATCATTTCGTCATTTTGGGGATCCTGATGATAAGGAGTTGAGCGCAGTAGAACGAGACTCTCGAAGTCGGGAGTTGTGACAGGAATTGGCATGGAGTTTCATGATTTTGGCACTTTGGGTGTCGAGAAATGGAGGAGGCAGTTCTTTGGGATCGAGAGTCCCGAAATCCAGGAAGAGTGACAGGTGGCAAGAGCCCACATCAGAGATAGGAAGCGTTTGAGTGGACAGGTGGCGTGCCTTTGTCAAATAGGCAGAGTCAAACCTTGTTGACTATTTCAAGGTTCAGAGGTCGATGAACTAGGAGCCTTGCATATGGATTCACGAAATCGTGAAGTTCAAAATCCCAAATCGGTGGAAGGTTCTGCGAGAAGCCAGCCTTTGCTGAATACATTTTGGGTTTCGATGGGTTCAGGAGCCGGAAACTCGACAACAGAAAGTGCGATAGTGCGAAACCCGAAAGCCTGAATTAGCAAAGAGCACGGCGTTTATTGTGTCTTAAGGAGATTTGGGTTGGCACCTGGTGTTTGTTCACGCAGGCTCAATTCATAAGGACCTATGTATACACCATGAGTGTATGAGGTATTCCTCGAGGGGAAACCAAAGATTCAATCCGACTCAAGGGAAGATTTAGAAAGATCTTGCGCGGACCTCGACCCAAGGGTTCGAGGGTCTGCATCACTAAGGCCATAGGAGAGACAAGATATATAGAGCTAGGAAGTCCCATAGCTTCCTTAACCCCTTTACAGTCTTCTTTTGGACTCCCACAGATGGGAGCCATATATGTTAGCGATCTAACCCCTATCTCTAGAGATGAGATCCCTCCTTCTGATTATTTTTTCAGCAAAAAGAGCAAGGTTGTCCTAAAACAAGAGATGTATATGAGAGAGGGGCATATGGTGAAGAATCATAGGGCCTTGGTATATGGAAAGTATTTGGAAGAGGAGGATTTTTCTATAGAGGTAGCAGGCTCCATGGGAGCCATGGCAACATCAAACCTTTTTACTATGGAAAACATGAGAACAAAGATAAACAAGAGTAACAACATAATAGCTCAATTGCAAGACCAGTTAAAGAATGCTGAGAAAAATATTAGAGAAGAGGTGAATAAAAGCTTGGAGTGGGCCAGAGCTGTTGAAAGGCAAGAAATTCAATCACTCAAATCAAGCCTAGACAAAATGAACCAGAGGATACAATCAAGTCAGGTGCAGGTTACTCGGCAAAAGGAGCTTGTAAGGAGCTACATGCTAAGTTAAATTTGACAGAAGGTCAAGTTGTAGACTTAAAGGCTTTCCATACCCTCTCGTTGGAAGCACATACAAAGATAGAAGTCAAGCAACAAAAATTGATCTCCAAAATAGAGATCATCCAGAATTACTTTCAGGAGGTAAGAAAATCCCTTGATAACTTTATTTTACTAGAAGAGGAGGCTAAAGCAGTAGGGAATGCCTTCCAAAAAGTAGTTGCATGTTCAGGAAACAGGGGGATATCGAAAAATCTAAAGCTTTCTATCACAGAAAATATAAGAGGAGACATCATGATCAAGGTATGGGAAACAAACATATCCAAAAACAAGAAGATAGTTAAAGAAGTCAAAGATGACTGTGAGGGAATCTTTGATTTTTTGGATAAGCAAATGTTAGGTATTGAAAGAAATGATTACTCTGAGCCACTAGGGAAAATAAACATTGTGAAACAACAGTTGAACTGCAAAGAGGGCTTGAAGGAGATTCAGGCGGAAATTTCACAGTTGAAGGAAATCGACACCAACCTAATAGACAGATGGCTGGTACAACCCAATTTAAAGTTGCAAGTGATCAGGTTTGCGGATAAAGGTTTTGAAGACCAGTTTCCAAAGGTACAAAGAAAGTTTTATCTATTTGAGACTAGGGATCTTCCGACACCTCCTATAAATTTTATTCATTTTCTGGAGAAATGTATTGGATGTATAGCATCAAAGGAGGGAGAGACTTCAACTAAACAATGAAGTATTGTTTGAAATCTTATACTATTGAAATGATAGAAAAACAAAAGTTAATCATACAACGGTTAAGGTTGCATCTTTGTAACTATTTTTCTCCTAAAAAGTAGGAGATTGCTAACCATCAAGTATTCATGACCTTGTATAAATACAAGGAGCAAAGACTGAAATAGGGATTTTTTATTTCTCTAAAAAGGCATTTTGACGAAGTAAATTTTGAAGAGACTCTGAATCAATAGAAATGCAGATTGAAGATTCTAGATTTTGTCACATCTAAGTTATGTGTTTCCCTGTCATCTCATCTTTATTTCATATATCTAATTGATGAATGCTTGGCTACAATTTAGTACAACCTCTACTATGGAAATTATTATTCTTGTTATTTAAATCATTTACAGTTTTTCCTCCGTATTGGTTATCAATAGATACAAGACCTGTAAATGTTTAGATTCCAATATCATATGCTTCATTAATATTTTTCTTGTTTCAAAGACTTCTGTTACAATGTGAGATTCCTCTTGAATTGATGCCTCACCTTGTTAATAGCTTTATGTTTTTCCTCATATCATGCATGTTTCTTTTCCTTTAAATTTAACTCAGATACAAGAAACAACCTACAATTTAGTCATCCTATTAATTCATGTTTTGAAATCATTCTCTTTACATTGTGAAATAGAGATAACGAAGCCTAAAAAGAAAATGCATAAGTGTATCTTCTTTACCTTTATCCTTCATGACAATACCAGTTTCAAGGCAACCTAACATCAAACCTGGTCTTTTGGATCAAACCAGCATCGCTTTAAATTTATTTAACACTATCTTACAAATACAAATAACCGGGTTGAATTAGAACGTTCATGGGCAACAATTGAGAGAGATATCAACATTCAGGAAAACTGGGAATTTCAACAAAGACAGTTGAAACCAATTATAACCGTCACCTTTTAATCATTGATTTTTCTGTCCTCAACTTCCTCTATCTTTTCATATGCCTTGACAGTATACTTTAGAGCCTTAAAGTATAAACTCAGGAACAATATATTTTTGGCGTCATTGTCAGGGAACGGAGAAATGAAGCTTTTTCCCTGGAAAGAACGACATTGACACTTTCCTTCTTTGATAGTGAACAAATTTTGAAAAACTTCTAAGGCTACCTTTATATTTCACTTGTTGACTCCACATTGTTTAAACTGGATCTTAACTAGAATAACACCAAGAAGAATCCAGACGATAAGCAAATTTCGCCTTTTTCCGACCCAGGAAAATTTCTAAAATCAAGAAGATACTTCCAACAGATTGTCTCATTGACAAATAAAAATTATCAACCTAAATTTACATAGTTTGACTCTGAATATCAACACAGTGAATCAAGTATTCCACCCCCTTACGGGAAATACTCCGTTGATAAAGTTACATCCCCTGAATCAGATTTGGTTCTGCCTATTTTTAAGACCGAATCTTTCTCAGCCGTTTCCCACACCAATAGAAAATGAAGGTCTGCCTCACTTCCTGTTGCGACCGATTCTCCCTCTCTTCTCGAGTTTCAATTCCCCACCTCTCAAAACTCAAACAATTATCTTATATATCTCGACTCAACTTCCATTGATTCTCCTATATTCTCACCCTGTGGTTCTGAAGGAACCAGTCCACATCCCCCAAGCTCCTCTTTCTCAAGTTTCCTCCCCGTCGATAACTGATTTCTTGAAACACTTCCTTATAACCCTCAAAATTTTACCGCTAAGGCCACAATGGCTGTTGCTAGAGCAGGTGGGGCAAGAGGTGCTGCCACAGGTGGTCTAGGAGGCGGAGCAGGTGGCCAAGAACCGCCTCTTCGAATATTTTCAAAGGTTCCTGCAAGATATGCCCCTCTGGTTCTACCAGTCCCTCTCCATGATTTACTAGAAAATTACATAAAAAACCTGCACAAGTTCACGGGAGAGGGCAATTTAACAACATCTAAACACATAAATTTTTTCGATCAATTTGCTGAAATTCTTGGATTGGAACATGAAGATGTTTATTCCAGACTCTTGGTTCAAAAATTTGAAGGGCAAGTAAGAACCTAGTTTCGAGGCCTAGCAGCAAGATCTATACCGTCATACGATGAACTTGAAAATGATTTTATCAGATAGTGGGGTGAGCGGAAACACCATCTTTATTATCTAACCGAATTTGGAGCTCTTCAAAAGAAAAACTCTGAATCAGTTCTTGAGTTTCCCAATGATTCAATAAATTGTACAATAAGATCCCAACTGAGGTCAAGCCCTCACAACCTGCAGTGAAAGTGACTTTCACTGGAGCTTTTAACCCCAACTTCGCCCTATTATTAAGGGAGAGAAGATCAGTAGATCTCACCAAGATGCAAGATGATGCCCTGGAAATCGAATCTAGCATGATGGAATCGGGGAAGCTGAAAACCAAATTTGAGACTGGAAACAAAGAAATCAGGAGATACAAGGAGTAAGGAGGACCCTCTGGATCAGGAAGATCTTCGGAAGACAAAATGGATTATATGTCTAGAATCATCAAACAATTGTCAAACAAAATATCGAGAATGGAGCTAGATCAAGCTAACAATTAACATAACCCTAGAAAGGAGTTTAGGAGGAACCCTAATCCTCAAAACCACCAAAACAAAATTAAGAATGAAGATAAAAAAACCAAAGCCCTTTTAAAAGAGAAAACTTTATAGGAGCTCAAGACGTGGAGGATTTTGCGGAGTTAGAAGAGGATATGAACAATCTTGGTGATGACTTCTTACAACCTTATATAAAAAGACATGACTATGAAAAGTCTCTGACTACAAAGTATAGGACTGAGAGAAACAAGAACAACAGTGTTTCAGAAGATTTAACCTATCAGGGAATAACGGATGGTATAATGGCCGAGCTCCACCAGAAGTATAACCTAAGACCTAGAAATTGGGTTTCCACAACCGCTCCAGTTAAAAATATACTTTCGAGGGTTGAAACTGATGAAGCAGTTTAAAAAATCACTGAAAAATAGACTGAAGGGACTAAGACCGCTAACATACAGTCTATTAAAACAAAGACAGTGGAAAATCCACCCTTAAGCATGCAGAAAATAGACACCTTTATTACCGAAACAAAGGTCCCTCAACCAAGGAAAGTTGAAAAGAAAGGGCTGGAGACTCAAACCATGGAAATCAACAAAACCATTGGAATCTTTAATCTAGAGAATGAAATCAATAAGATCAAAATCCCTATTCCCCTTGTCGAACTGGCCAAAAACCCGATATACCGAAAACAAAATGCCAAAATGATTAGTTTTTTGGAAAATGAAATTCATATCGATGTTATAAACTTAGAAGATGATAAGCCTAACATAATTTTCGGCCCACACTTCAAAGGTGCCAGAGACACTGTTGCCCCTTTCTACATCACTTTGACTGTTTTCGACCATTTGCTCCATAACTGCATGTTGGAATCTGGGGCCTCTCACAATGTGATTCCTACAGAAATCATGAACATACTTAGCCTTGAAATCACTAGGCCTTATGGATATTTATATTCATTTGATTCAAGGAAAGTCAAGTGTATAGGCATGATAAAGGACTTAGTTGTAAACCTTGCAAAGGTACCTACAAAAAGCATTTTAATGGATGTAGTTGTCGCAGATATACCCCCAAAATATGGCATGCTCTTGTCCTGGTCCTGGGGTGCTAAACTTGGAGGTTCCCTTCAACTTGATATGACGTACGCAACGATTCCAGTTTTCAGAGGACAGTTCACGCGATTGTACAGGGAAACCAGGTTAGCATTTATGGTTAGTGACCCTCTCAGCCCAAATAATTATCCTATATATATCACTGATCAAGATTTAGGTAATTGTATATTATTTATAGATGATAATGTTGATGCATGTATAAAAAAAAGTTGTACAGGAAATAAAAAAGAAAAAGAACAAATAGAACAGGATGTATATAGCATGGGTGTTTGGAAAATGTTTTTTGACGGTGCCTCATCTTATCTTGGAGCTGGGGCTGGAGTAATTTTTGTGGTACCTGATAACCAATTCTTTATCCCTTTCTCTTATAGGCTATAGTGGAACATTGACCACACTAATAACGTATGTGAGTATGAATCTCTAGTGTTAGGGTTAGAGGCCGCAAGGAGGATGAAAATTAAAAACTTGGAAATTTTTGGTGATGCAGAGTTCATTGTGAAACAGGTTAATCTCCAGTCCTAGGCCAAACATCCTAGGTTAAGGTCATATCGAAATTGTTTTTGGGACCTAATCGAATTTTTTTTCTCGTCTATTAATATTCACTTCATTCCGAGAGTAGAAAATCAACAGGTGGATGCTTTA
>JASDQU010735694.1:237090-249741 GCA_032191745.1 Picea mariana
TTTGTAATCTAGGCGTATATTTCCCATAAACTGGGTTGTGACCCCCAACTTGGGGTTTTCCCCCAACTTGAGGTTGACCTCCAATAGGAAGTTGAAAACCAGAAGTAACATAATGACTTGTTCCTCCAAGAAAATTGGAGGTACTTGGTCTAGGACGATTAGATCCTCCAAGTGGTGGAGGAAGACTAGGGCCCTCGGGTAAAACTTGAGTAGGAATAGGAATGAAACCGTTAGCAACATTATACCCAGGTGGAACAAAAAGAATAGGTCCTCCAGATGGACCCTAGGTAGGATTAGTAATAGAAATACTAAGAGAGTTATACCTAGGAGGAAGTGATGGATTCAATCTAAGTGGAAGTGGTATTCCAATAGGAGCTTGAATTGTTCCCGAACTTTCGGTAGAAAAAGGTGCAACTTGTGGGATTGTGGTAGAGCTAGTGAACTGGAGAGGAAGAATTGTATGTGTACCAACCAACAACGGGTCTAAAACCATAACAATTACTTGTCGTGCCAGTGAAATGATTCAGAGGGACTGTATAATTAGTAGAAGTAATGGGTATGTGTGATGATGTAGGTTGGTTTGGACTCATACCTAGTTTATCAAAAATTTTGTGTCCCAAGGCAATCCTCCAGAAAGAACGGACTAGGACTGAACTAGGATTAAAAATTCCAGAAGTTTGAATCGGGGTTCTAAATGATTCACTATGAAATGTGGGTCATCCACACCGGACTCTATGAAAGGTCCTGAAGGTATTCTAATATAGTCTATAACAACGTCTCCCAAATAGTTTATTCAGAGAAAAATAGGGTCTTGAATAACATTTAATAACGGATTTATAGGGAGTGATGATTCAACCAATGGAGTAGAACTCCTAATTTCATAGGATGCGTCATTATTGACTTCTCCTTTAGGAGAAGGACCCTTTAGTGAATTAGGAAGCAAGGGGGTGTATTCTTCCAGTTCTTCCAGAGGAAATGCTTGCATTCTACGTGAACGGTGAGGGCCGATGTTGGCCACACCCAATAAAGAATAAAAAAGATCTATGGGCAACTAGAGAAAACAAACAACACTTCACTAATAAAATCTAGATATCAAGCATACAAACAAACCTTCTTATTTCGAAATGACTAGTTGGTGATGAAATCCAATGTCGCAAGATTGAGACAAGAAGGGGATGAGATAAAGTAGGTGGAAAAGTTACGTTGACAACCTTCTTAACAGACTTACGCCCTGGTGCAAGCTACCACACATAATCGTGGGTATACCCTCCAAGGAGCCCGAGTGAGTTTAGCCAACATCGATTCTAGGTGCCGTGAAGACTTGCCCCTCCACAATCACCTCGTGTAAATACCCTACAGAGATAGGATACTAAGGTTACTAATTGCGACAATGATGCTTGGGAAAGTAGTTGATGGTTTGATATACATGCAAGGGTAGGGTATCTAAGCCCGAAATATCCTCAAGAAGGTATGCACATGATTTTATTCTCAAGTTAATCTAGGTGGAATGATACAGGTGGATATTGGTGGCCACCTGCCTATTCCACTTGGACCCCCACGATTGTTTCTTTTAGTTTTTCAGTTTCCTTAATTGTAGCACAATTTACTATTTTTGGCAGTTTTTCGAGTCTTGAACTTTCGGAGTCGTTTTGAGGCCCTAAATGATGTTTTTTGGTAATCTACCATTCCAAAATTTTCAAAGATATTTCCTGCCAACAATTGTATTCCTTAGATAGATCTTTCTAACGATGTATCATATGCGTCAAACAAAGATAGTATGCCAAAGTTACTACCCCAGGAAATTGATGTACCAATTTACCTCGACGGGGCCCATATTCTGGCGTTTCATCTCCTAGGGTTAGGTTTTTTGGATTTTTACAGTTTCCATTATTTCTCAATAATAGATAGGCCGTCAAGCCTCATTGGAACACAAATTTTAGAGGCCTGTAGCTTCCACATCTCTTCTTAGATATAAGCTACCAGTGCCCTAGCTAGTTTATTTCTATTATGTCTGTAAACAAATTTCAGTTCTTTGATATTAATGAAATGAAGTGTTATTTACGTTGCATGTTTGTATTCATGGTTATTTGTTTATTATGTTGTGTTCCTGCATAAATCCAAATCAGTGGTATCATAGGGGTCTTCTCTTTATCGATCCTTCTTTGCATGTCCCCAATGAGGTCGGGGTACAAGGATTTAGGGCTCGATCTCGTTGAACGTTAGCAAGATCAGCCTCACAAACCCCGACGACCACCCATAGGGGACGAAATGAAAGACAAGGGAGTAGGATATCCTATCAAAATATTTCTCGAGGAGGCCCTTGAAAAACAAAGGAATGCAATGATGGATAACTTCCCCATATCCTTAAAGGATTTATCACTGGTGATGCATCTACATCCAACAACCACTCTAGAGGCACAACCCCTTTTAAGGTACAAGTAAACTTTGACATTCCCATATTTGATGGTCAAATAGATGTAGACATCGTAGATAGATGGTTGAATCTATTAGAAGGATATTTCTCGATTCTTGACTTTTCTAACCGGGAGAAGATTATTTTTTCACTGCTCAAAGATGCCCCTCATGTCACAGACAGGTGGGAAACCTACTGTGAGAAAAAGGATGAGGAGGAACCCTCCCTATTCTCGAACGTACCCACTTGGAATTATTTTCGAGATGCCATCAAGGAACAATATTATCCCATGGGGAGCTATAAGGATAACTACATACAATGGACTATGCTGCGGCAGCAAAGGGATCAAGATGTGCATGAGCTGATGAATCTATTCCATACCCTACACACAAAGTTGGGTATCAAATATTCAGAGAAAAATTTGGTGTTGAAGTACCGTAGTTGTCTACACAGATACATTCAGGAGGAAATGGAGTTCCTTGACATCTCCTCACTTGGTACGACATACCGGTATGCTGCCAAGATTGAGCAGAAATTCAAACTAAAGAAGCAAGACTTTGGATCTGCGAATAAAAAACAAGCGATAGGTGCCCCCAAACCACAGAAAAAAGGACAAAGACAAGGCATGGTGGCTCAAGAAAACCTGCCAAAGCCGCAAGAAAATAACAACACCACAAATTCGAAGAAGGACACGAGAAAGTGGTGTGAGTTCCATAAGAGCTCCACTCACAACACAAGTGAGTGTCAGGCCAAACAGTCACTGGTGGCCAAGATGAGGGCTTCTGAATCAGATGCATGCTCTGACACTAAATCCAAACATGAGAAGGGGAATGATAGAGGGAAGCAAATTATCAATGCAGATCCCAACGCCACCGTTTCCACCACAAAGATCCAAAAGGAAGAACCGGAAGATCCAGAGGAGGAGCATCTATTTCACTCCCAGATGTGTGTAAAGGGTTCCCCGTTACAGTTAATCATCGACAGTGGGAGCCAAAAGAACCTCATTTCAGCAGAGGTTGTGAAGAAGTTGGGATTGCTGACCACAACAAACCCACAACCATACACCATCGGGCGGCTTCACCAAGGACGGGATCTCCGCGTTAGCCAAAAATGTCTCCTTCCCTATAGCATCAAGCCCTTCACCAATGAGGTATTATGTGACATTACTCCTTTTGATGTTTGTGATGTATTATTAGGCCAACCATACTTGTGGAAGTGACATGTTGTGTATGAGTCCAGACCTTGTGATGTTATTGTTACCTTGGGAAATAAGTTTTACAAGATACCATAGGTACCACCGCCTGTCACTATCTCTTTGGTTACTACAAAACAATGAAATAAGATCATTTCCAAAACCAGGAAATTTGTTTTCCTGATGATCCACCCTCAGGGAAAGAAGAATATTGTGGCACTGAACTCCAAAAAGGGCTCCTCCACAAGACAACAACGAATGGACAAGGTCGTGGAGAAGTATTGAGACATATTCACCTCACCTGCAGTGGTGCCTTTGGACTGTTAGGTAAGGCACCCCATCGATTCCACGCCAGGTGCATCGTTTCCCAATGGACAGATCTATCGACGCTTTGTTCTAGAGAATGATGAAATCAAGTGACAGATTCAGGAGTTGCTTCAGAAAGGTCACATCCAGCCAAGTTCATCGCCCTGTGGAAGCCCGATCGTGTTGGTGCAGAAGGAGGATGGGACTTGGAGACTCTGTATTGACTATTGGGCACTGAACAAGATCACCGTCTGGAATAGGTACCTAATCCCACAAATTGATGAACTTCTGGACCAACTCAAAGGGGAAACATATTTCAGCAATATCGACTTGAAGTCTGGGTATCACCAGGCACCAATCGAACTGTCTGATGTGTGGAAGACTGCCTTCAAATCCAAGGAGGGTCTTTTCGAATGGTTGGTCATGCCTTTCGGGTTAACGAATGCTCTTGCAAACTTCATGAGGCTGATGGATGACATATTGCTTCCATTCACCAACTTATTTGTAGTAGTATACTTGAATGACATCCTGATCTTCAGCCAGACTTGGGAAGAGCACCTCCACCACATCCGACAGGTCCTCCAAACATTGCTAAAACATAAGTTGTGTGCCAATTTTGAGAAGTGCACTTTTGGCATGACCCAGGTTTAGTATCTGAGATACATTATTGATGAGCATGGGGTGCATGTGGATCCAACCAAGATCCAAGACATCTGGGATTGGCCTGCCCCAACCACTCTAACAGAGCTTTGCATCTTTCTATGTCTTTCTAATTTCTACCGCAGGTTCATGTTGGGATTCTCTCATATCACTTGTCCCTTGAGTCAAGTCACCAAGGGAGGAGAGAAATCAAAATTATTTTGGTCGGAATATCAACAAAAGGCATTTGCAGAATTGAAACATTTCCTCTATTGCGCTCCAGTGCTCACATTACCAGACTTGCAACAACCATTTGAGATCGAGACAGATGCCTCTGACTATGCTATTGGGGCAGTTCTTACTCAAAAGGGGCATCCAATGGAATATCACAGTGAGAAACAGTCTGAAAGTATCCCACTTATGAAAAAGAAATGTATTCCAATGTGCAAGCTTGCCAATAGTGGAAGCATTACATTTCGGAGAAGGAAACAATCATCCACACAGACCATTGACCCTACAGTTCATACAGACATAAGGGAAGTTGCATAACGATCTCCATCATAAGTGGTCCACATATTTGCAACAGTTTCATTTGAACATCAAGTACAACAAGGGAAACACCAATAATGTTGTAGACTGCCTCATCCGACCACTGATCGTGGCGATAACCACTATACTCAACTCTTATGGGAACGAGACTTTGAATTGGCTGCTTCTCTACAAGAGTGATCTAGATTTCATCCACACATACAAGACACTCTTGGAGGGTAATAGAGTTCCAAATTTTCACCTCCAGGATGCACTACTATGTCACCTGGGACACTTTTGTGTTCCTTTAAGCGAGCGTGCTAAGATGATTTGGGAAGTGCACTATAGTCGAGTTTCTAGGCATTTAAGGGTCAAGAAAACAGTGGCAGTAATGAAAAAGTATTTCTATTGGCCAAACCTTCGACAGGCTGTCGAGAAGTACATCAAATCCTACATTACCTGCGCCATTGTAAAACCAACCATCAAGAAGCAAGGCCTCTATACTCTTTTGCCTACCCCTATTCAAACTTGGGAATCCATCTCCATGGATTACATGTCGGGCCTTCCTTCTACAAATAATGGCAACGACTGTGCTTCCGTAGTTGTCAACAAATTCTCAAAGATGGCCATTATGGCAGTCTATGAGAAGAATATCATAAAAAAAGCCACTGCTAAATTCTTCTTTGAATGAGTGTGGGTACAATTTGGGATCCCATAGTATATCATCTCATATTGGGACAACAGGTTCCTCAGTAAATTTTGGTCCAGCCTCTGGTCAATGCTGGACACCAAGCTCACCAAGTCCACAACTTTCCATCCCCAAACTGATGGCCAGACAGATGTCGTCAATAGGATGATCGTACAAATTTTGCACATGTAAAACTCAAAGCATCCACGCACATGGGATGAGAGCCTCCCCTATGTACAACATAGCTATAATCGGTCCCTCCATAGCTGAACCAACCATAACCCCTTCCAGGTGGGCTTGGGATCCCAACCACTATGTTCCATTGACGTAGCCATACCATTTGCAGCTACTCCGGATGATTCGGATCATGTCCAGTCTAAAGCTACCAAGGTGAATAGATTCATTGAGTGCATTAAACACATTCACCAATAGGTTCATGACATATTGGACAAAGCTAATGCTAAGTACAAGCAGCGACATGATCAACATCAAGTGCAACACAACTTCCAGGCAGGCGACAAAGTGTGGCTACATTTGCAGAAGGAGTGCCTCGCTGGACCCCACCGCAAGCTTCACCCACTCTGATATGGGCCATACACCATCACCAAGGTTATAGGGGAAAACTCTTTCGAGCTCAGTATCCCACCATTCCTTGGTTTACACCCAGTGTTCAATGTGGACCACCTTCAGCCTTACTTTCCACCTCTACTGGACACATCCGACATGGCAGAACAACTCACACCAATAGATTTAAACCTATATTGCATGGACTAAGCCACAATAGATTGGATTATGGACACACATATCAATAACATCCACCAGTAGAGGATCCAACTATATCGAGTTGTCAAAGTAAGCCAACTCCTTCACCAGGGCAAGTGGCTCACCATGAACCAAGTTCAGCAGAAGTTTCCTCATCTCATGGAGGAACTCAACACAATGGGGACCATTGATTCCTAAGGGAGGAGGAATGATCTAGGTGGATATTGGTGGCCACCTTCCTATTCCACTTGGACCCCCACCTTTTTTTCTTTCAATTTTTTAGTTTCCTTAATTGTAGCACACTTTATTATTTTTGGCAGTTTTTCGGGTCCTGAACTTCTGGAGCCATTTTGAGGCCCTAAATGACGTTTTTTGGGCATCTATTGATTGAAAAAAAAATTCATTTTGTGCCAAAAATTGTATTTCTCAGATATATCTTTCTAAAGATGTATCTTATGCGTAAAACAAAGATAGTATGCCAAAGTTACGACCCCGGGAAATTGATGTACCAATTTACCCCGACGGGGCCCATATTCTGGCGTTTCATCTCCTAGGGTTAGGTTTTTTGGATGTTTAGGGTTTCCATTGTTTCTCAATAATAGATAGGCCTTCGAGACTCATTGGAACTCAGATTTCATAGGCCTGTAGCTGCCACATCTCTTCTCATAGACAAGATACCAACGTCCTAGCTAGTTTATTTCTATTATGTCTGTAAACAAATTTCAGTTCTTTGATATTAATGAAATGAAGTGTTATTTCCGCTGCATATTTGTATTCATGATTATTTTTGTATTATGTTGCATTCCTGCATAAATCCGGATCACAAGTGACACCCAATAATACGCACATTCACTACACTAGGACCAACAAAGCAAGGTGAGTAATTCTACCGGCCTTAATGCAACCTCGTGATTGACCCTTGTGTTAGAAGGGATTCCCAGGACAAAATGTAGCAAGTGGATTTAAATCTTCCTATCATAAGATGCTATTGTGTGTTTTGATTCTTTGGAGAGTATTCCTCAGAACCTATTCCAAAGCACTATCCCTACATAATGTTGGTGTATAAGAGTTCTAGAAAATAAAAATTACTAGATAAATTTTAAAATTACGCTTAATTTTAATGTCTTTTGTTTAAGTCACAAAGGAAACGGAGATGAAACTGATGAAGTTCTTGATCTTGACTCAATAATATACAAAGAGAGATGAGATGCAATCTTTTTGTTCGATGAACTCTAATTACATAAGAGAGAAGGTTTTCTTCTTTCCAGAATACAACAAGTTGTGAAATACAATTCCTTTAAATTTTGAACAATCTTGATGTCAAACAATCAAAGCTATCAATTTTTCCAATTTTCTCTTTTTAAACAAAATCTTGAATGCAAAAAGTTTCTTGTAAACACTACGAATTGAAAGATAATTTTCAATTTTTTTTCTTTTCAAATAGAAACACAGATTTGAATCAAGGAAAAATAAAAAGTTGTTCAAGAAAAAGACTGCACTCACAATGCAATTCTCCAAACTTAACTCATAATGCAACCAAAAATGTAAAAGCAAGAAAAGTCATTTGTTTAATGAAATGAAAAATTGTTTTCTAATCAACAATAATCCAAAACTCATAAAAAATCATTAACAGCGTAACTGATAAGAACTCAAGGATGAAACCTAGAGATTATACCCTTGCAGCAAATATTGAAAGATGGAATTTTGAAGCTTATGAAAAACACTCTAAAAACTTGAGAAATGATCAAGATCAACTAAAAATTGCAAACCAAGTGGTGGATAATCATTCAATAGGACCAAAAATTCACTCCAAGAAATGATAAAAAATTTGGGTAAAGAGAAAAATTGACTGTTAAAAAAAATTCTTCAGGAATCATCATAGACAATAGAAGTAGACAGTGCGACGATCAAGGATCGACGCAGGCAGTAGAAATAAATAGTGTGACATCGTTGCATTGGTTTTCACAACAGGGTGCCACGATGACTGAAAGTTAAGAAAAAATGAATAGAGGACATGATTTTTCAATGAACTTTCAAGACCTGAGAGTCAATATGGATCACCCAATGAATCAAAGAATGAAAAATCAACAAAAGCAGGCAAGCCAAAAGAAAAAAAGGAAGCAAAGACAAAAAGAGGATGTTCCCCAATATGGTTGCCAATTTTGTTATTGGACAAATCAGTAAGTGTGAACACAAACTAATCTCCCTAACTTCAACAAGAAATTAGAACAAAACTAGTTCATTGTAATGTAAACTAGTTCAATGAGGGATAAATGACATACCATTTAAACTTCGTTTGATCCTTGCTAGTGCCGTTCTTGCTCCATCCTTAGATTTTTGGGATGTTGAACCTGTTAAGAAACAAAAACCAACAAAGAGAGAGAGCAACAATATATATATTCCAATGAAACCTATGCATAAGATCAAGGAGTTATACAATAAAAATGGAGACACTTTTATAGGGAAGAAATGTATTATTGCATTATATTGATGAAAGTGGAGAATACAACATGTGTCTTGATGTTGCAAGGTCCCTTCCAATGGCCCTTTTCCTCAACACACACACCTTTTGTCCAATTCGTTTGATGAAGAGTATTCACAACCTATCTTGGAAAGCTAAAGCAAAGTTATCACAAGTACAATCTTCAGCAGAATTCTTCATGCATAAGCCAACCTAAATTTTCCCAGGAGAGATCCCTCTTTATATAGAGTGAAGAGATATGGATGAAGATATTAGGATGATCCCACTAAGTCAAAGAAGCGATTTAGATCCAAACCGATCGGAGGCCACCTCATCCTTTCAAAGATTCCATTCTAGAACCTTCGAGAATTTCACCTTTTTCTTTTGTTTGAGCATCCTCACACTCTAAACATAAGCATCATGTGACAATTCCACATTCCATTGTGGTTAAGAATGCAACGATCAGGGATCATCGCACCCTTAACATTTGGCAAGGTGCAACGATCTTCTTTGGTATTGTTTTCAATAAAGAAAAGATGATTCTATTTCACAGGGAGAAAGTCTTATTTTTTCAGTAGCTTTTAGGGAACAAAGAAGTAAGAAATACACATAGCATTGGTGATCATGGGGGTGACCAAAATAATGTGTAACACATTCCCAAAATGTAACACAATGGGATCGAACAATGTGTGCAGAAGACTTGTTTGCATTGGCGGGCTGACAATACTTTCGAACCAATATTCAATATAATCTACTCTTGGCTGCCCCAAAGCGCGGCTATCTTCAATCAAATGAGAAATTTCTTTCTTGAAAACATTCTCTTTCTCCTCTTTTTCCAGATCCAATATCATTGTTTCATTGATGATGTCTTGGAAATGTTCTTCTTCTATGCAATGACCATCTTCTTTATTCTCATAATTGTTTTCTTTTGCCAATTATTCTTTATTCTGGCTGAATTCTTCTTACATATTTGGTGGAGCCTTTTAAATTTCTTCTTCATATGGAGTATATGAGATGTTGATATCATTTTATTTATTTACAACCACTTCCAAGGTTCTTGATTTATAAAAAATCTCTTGAAAAAACTCTTCTTTCTTGTAAAGGTGATCCTGCTCATCATTATTCTCAAGACTCATTTCTTCCATCAATTCTTCTTGTTGCAAGTTCTCTTGTGATGTTTCATCATCTATTACAAGGATTAAATCTTCTTGTATATTTGGTGGAGGCTTCTCAATTTTGATTCTCAATTTTTTTGCTTGAAATATCTTCATATGGAGTATATAGGAGGTGAATTTTTCTTGTAATTTGGAAGTTTCATCTTCATCTTCAACAACATGACTTGACTTAAAAAATTTATCCACTCTTTGATTAGTTTCTTATTCAAAATGGGGCATTTCGTTATCTTGCTTCCATATGGGAGAGGATGGGTGGGCAACAACATTTAAAAAATCAGCAAAAACATATGAATGCACCTTTGGGATTAACTTTTCTGCAAATGAATCTTCTAACACATCCCAACTATAATGGAGTTAGGCATTAATGAACTATACCATTCAAGAGAATCATCTCGTAGAGTTTTTAGGAATAATATACATGTAACATTGTGTTTAGTGAGGTTGAAATCATAACATGTACCTTTAAAATTAATCAAGTGTTGCCCCGCATCTTTTGAAGCATCCCCAAAAAATGTAGAAAAAAATTCAATAGGAATATTGGACATTTGAAAGTCTACTTCTGGTAGATTTAAAGGGGTACTATGAAATCGTCCCCTTCTTTGAGTATTTCTCCCTTCTCATGAGTCTTGCAAAGCCATTGATGGGCTTGATAAATAAGCATTATGACATGAATGAAACCCTTCATTTTGATTTTTTCAGTGGAGTTTCTAGGGAGTTCATTCTCCCAAATCTTTGGTGCTTTTCGTTTCTTTTTTATATTACAAAAAAGGTGATCCATGCTTAAAATAAGCATCCATATTATTGAATCTTCTTCTCTAAACTTTGAGCCATGGAGATTTATGGTTGCTCAAATATCTTGAAAACAAATCGTTTCCCAGTATGGTCGCCAAAAATGTTGATGCTTGAATCCATCATGACCAAAGCAACAACCTCACGAGGATATAAATCCCCTTGCATTTTTATAGAGGTGGTACTCCTCTATTTTTATGATTTTCGTGGGACTTTAGGTCTTCAAAATATGGGACTTTACAGAAGTATGGTGGTAATAAAAGAAAAGTAAAGATTGCGAAAAAGATAAAAATGGAATTTTTTTTTTTCTTTTTAAAGAAATCTCTTGACAATGGACCAAGAACTATATACATTCACATCTAAAGTAAATAAGCAAAATTTCCTCACATCCATCATAGATTGATTAAAGATTTCTTGATCACATGAAAATAAAAGAAAATGGTCTGCATGCATAAGAGAACTTTGACAGAGTGGTACATGGGAAGCTCAAAAAACGATTATAATAGATCAACCTCAAATACTTTATATTTAGAAAACTAGGCTACAAAGTACAGTTGAGATTGTTCCCAAAATAGCTCTCTTGAAATTTCAAAAAATATGTAGTTTATAACATATTCTCCGAAATTTAAATGCGTTTGTCATAAAGATTAGGATTGGGGCTCCTGCGGACTATGAAGAAAATATTCACAAGAATGAATCTTATAGAAAGAAGAAAGTGGGTGACAGAAGAGCATCAAGACTTGGTAAGAAGAAAAAAGGAAATTACCAGTGTTCGGTTAAACCTTTCTATTTAAAGAGGTGGAGTAACTGGATGAAGGACTTGATAAAGAAACAAGATTGTGATCACTGTGAACTTACTATGATGGTATCTCCCTCTATTATTTTCTGGTTTGTTTTCCTTTTTATTGTCTTTTTTGACGGTTACAAGAACTATCTCAATTGTTTCTTTCCTTTTTTAGTAAAAGTTTTTAAATAACTTTTATTTTCACAATTTAATTAATTTTCCATAACAATAGGACGACTGTAATTTAATTTTATGGAATTTAAAACAAATTTTTTAATCATGTAAACCACTTCTGATGTGATCTTCATTGTCTTATCTTTCCAACCATATAAAATTTATCCAGATCCGTTGCTTGGATCTCAAGATATGAGCTCATGAAGTCGAGTTGTCATGCATGCCCATTATAAATGCAGATGACTGATATTTTAATTTCTAGGAAAACTCTATCAACCTTCAGCATTTGAAACCTGTACCAACATCTTCTATGTCGAAATACCTTTCCAACGGTATAAATTTTACGTGATTCTGACACTCGGAGCTCAAGTTATGGCCTCTGCAAGATTGTGACTCAGTCACCATTGATCAAAATTCGTGGACAAATCTGGGCCCTTGGATTAAATTTTGTCCAACCATTAATATATAGCCATGTGTCTCTAATTAATGGCTTCCATGTGGCACTCCTCAATAGGATTAAACACATTTCCATGTCATCCAAGGAAATTTGGGCACATGGCATAAGGTTACATGTGGATTACATAAGATAATGTACAAAGTGGAAAAGTTAACGGTGAATATTATAATAGTAATGATGTTTCATGAAAATGAGTTAAGTGTATGAAGCATAGGAGTGTAGGAAAGGGGGAAAGGGTAGTGTAGGGGGGAGCACATAAATGTAGGTGGCGTAGGTGAGTGGG
>JASDQU010735694.1:295012-317389 GCA_032191745.1 Picea mariana
CAGACTTGGATGCAATGTCGTCAATGAAGGTCTTTCTTCCTCCTTTTCCTTTTCCCTTGCCACCTGTAGGGTTAGTGTCTTTGGGGTTGTTGGGGTCTTTCATGCATTCTTTTTATCTAAAGAAAAGAAATCACAAGTGCTTTTGAAATCTATATCTATCTTCCCCGGCAACGGCGCCAAAATGTTGGTCACTATAATTGCTTAATTGATTTCAAACAACCAAGTGAAATATAAATTATCAACCCAGGGAAGTCTTTTATTTCAAAGATAACCACGCACTTTATATGCTCAATTCCAAAAACAGCTTAGTGTTGTAGTAAAGAAACTTATACTAATCTCACTTGCTCAAATAAACTGAAGTTCTGTATTAAATCATAGGAAAGTAACTTCCCTATTGCAAACCTTTAAAGATCAATCTAAGAATATTGGATTACATGTGAATTAATACTTGCAATGGGAAAGAAAAAATATTCTGTAATCAGAGAACAGGACCCTTACTCTCAACAGAGACTTCAGCATTAACACTCTTTCATGAAAACAACAATGTAGAAAGCAATTAACTCTATCTAACAGAAAACAAAGCCACCTAGTTCCTTTCTTTCTAAGCAGGAGCCTTGGGACTGACTTCTGTTTAGCACACTTGTGAGGTTGAGGTTTACAAAGAACAGAGTAGTCTGATCCCTTCCTTTCTGAGTAGGGATCCCTAACCCAGTTTCTGGCTAGCACTAATGAAAGTTCCCAGAGGATAGGATGTTTTGGTTCTTTCCTTTCTGAGTAGAAACCCTTAACCCAATCTCTGGTTAACACACTTGCAAAGGTAAAGGAAATCTACAGAAGACCAGGTGTTGTGATTCCTTCCTGTCTAAGAAGGAACCCTTTTAACCAAATCTCTGGCTAGCACACTTGCAGAGGTAAAGGAAATCTACAGAAGACAAGGTGTTGTGATTCCTTCCTGTCTGAGCAGGAATCCTTTAACCAATTCTCTGACTAGCACACTTGCAGCAGTAAATGAAATCTACAGAAGTCGAGGTAATTGGATTCCTTCCTGTCTGAGAAGGAACCTTTTAACTGAACTTCTGGCTAGCACACTTGCAACAGTAAATAAAATCTACAGAAGTCGAGGTAATTGGATTCCTTCCTGTCTGAGCAGGAACCTTTTAACCGAACTTTTGGCTAGCACACTTGCAGCAGTAAATGAATTCTACAGAGGGTATGAGGTTCTGATTCCTTTCTGTCTAATCAGGAACCTTTAACCAAATCTCTGCTAGCCTCATAAAATCATCACACAATATTGCTGGTAAGAAGAATTACAAATTCCATTCAATAAACTAAGACAGAGTCAGTAGTGTTTCAGCAAAGCGAAATTCATTAAAACAGTGCTTCAGCAAACAATAGTTAAACAAAGCATGAACAAAATTTATACTAACACACTTCTAACTAATGGGTGAATCTTGTGATGAAGGTGGGCCCTCCCTTCTCACAAGATTCCCCTGGATGAGAGGCTAGAGAAGGATACTCAAAGCAGTTTTATATTCATCTGTCGAAATATCACATTACAAATTGAAAGAATAGAATATGTCCCGCTTCTCTGGAGTTGCTTCAATACATCAAAACTTGGATACCTCGAATGGTGATTTCCTCTGATTTAAAGAGGAAATCCCTTCGATACAATCATTACAATACATATCTGAATCCTATCCTAAGTTGGATCTTCTTTCTAAATCAGTATAGGATGTCCTAGTCTCACGCAACCGAATGCTATTACAGGAACTGAACGAGGTATTGTTGTTACGGCTGGTGTAACAACTTCTTCTCATCGTTGCTAATGCTATTTCAGCATCGCAATTCGCAGCCTGTTTCAGCCACGTGAATTGCACTCTGACTGTGTTGATTGCTGACTGTGGCAGCTTCCTTGTGTTTCAGCATCGTCGGTTCTGGCAGTTTCTTCTGTGTTTCAGCATCTGCAACTCTAAACTATATAATAGCTTCGTGTTTCAGCATCTTGCGACCTCGGACTGTGTAGCTGCTCCATGTTTCAACATCTGTGACCTCGGACTGTGTAGCAGCTCTGTGTTTCAGCATCTGCGACCTCAGACTATGTAGCAGCTCCGTGTTTCAGCAATAGGCCTTGAATGCAAATCTGTAGTTTTGGACACTTATGCATTTCTAATCAATGGTTAAGTACAAAAGTGATGTAAAATATTATGCAAATCAGATTAAGCATATAGTAATGAGAGAGGACGTTGTATACCTTGGAATGATCAGATGAAGTGGTATTATGAGTCTAAATACAAGTGATGAAGGGTATAATAATGGCAAAAATTATGGGCAAAAAGGTACATTGTGTGGTCCTAACACCGACCTAGAACAAGACGCAAGCAAGACGAATGCAACAAGATGACCACGACATATCACAGTGACCACAAGTAATAAATGCCCCTAGACATAAGGCGCACAACTAGCTACTGTAAGAAAAAATGACACCAGGTGTTAATGTATAGTACAGTCCCAGACGGAAGAATCCAACAGTAGAGTTTACTATTTCTGCACAGAAAAGTAGGGCTTTTAGAGTTATGTCTTCTCGAAAGAAGATTAGATAGGCTCCTGGCCAACTGCTTAGGCAGAAACTAGTAATCTCTGTCAGGTGTGTCGCAAGAGTGGAAACCCTACCTTTAAAGGGACCGAGACTCTTGATACAGCACAGGAATCCTTACACCGGAAAAATCACTCACACAGACATATATACTAAGGCGACAAGAGGGGTCTCTACCCCGCCTGACACAACAGATCAAACAGCCAACTGAATACTATCAAGGACAACATAACAAGAAGGACGGCTACGTCCCTTGTGGAAAGCGCGTGACAAAAGGGACTTCTACAACGGGACCCATGTTCAACATTAATCAAGACTCAACAACCCTCATTTACTAACTCCGAGTAATTTAACGCATATAAATCTGGGGCATTCCACTAAGCAAGTCTTATCAATGTCAAGAGACTACACTAACATTACAATAAGATAACCCTATCATGTCCTTTCTGATTACAATAGCATTGAAATAAGTAATGGTCATACATTTCAACTCTAATCTTTCCATCTTGATTATAAGGTAAGAACAACACAATTTCCTATTTCAACAATACATTACAATTACGAATTTATAAACAATATTTCCCTAACATCGGTATGCCATAACATTTTTCCTTCACATATAGCAATAGAATTATCATCATATTTGAATATTCAATAAACCATCATATTTACAAATGACAAGATATAGCAATTACAATATTTAAAATGACCTTATTTAAATAACAGTATTTTAACAAGGGGCCCTATATAAAGATAATTAAAATGTCACATCTAAATTAACAACATTAAAAGGATAAAAGTACCATCATACTAAATAACATCAAGTATACCAATAATTGACAATACCATCACATATTTTAAAAAGGGCAATATGTAAAATAACCATATTAAAATGTCAATAATTAAGAGGACAATATTGGGAATTGACAACCTATCACCATTACAAATGACAATGATCAAGACAACCATAATTAAATATGTCAACAAATAAAATTTACATCAGAATTAGGGGTGACATCCATTTGTAATTATTCAATATACATCATATTAAAAGGGCAATTTACAATGATAACATTTTAATGACAATAATGAAATAGAGGAAAAACCACTGCAATTGGTTAATTAAAATAGAGGCAAAACAACTATAACCACAAAATTTTCCCCAACGATTCTAATATTGCTTTCCTGAATATCATTTATATTGCCATTTCATTTACAAAGTCATAATTATAGATCTGTGCATGGTGGTACTGTAACCGTTCGTTTAACGTTGAATTACATTTTCTTAAAGTTAGATTGCAATCTTGACCCTAACTACACTTAATATAAACTTTACATCCTTAAGGTTTATACATTATTACATACCTTGCATCTTACATCAATATAAAGTTGACACATTTAATTAAAATGACCAGGACCTTGCAGGTTACTTGTTATCAACAAAAAGGAAACTACACTAGCCTTCGCATACATAATCATAACCATACCCTTATATTCCAATACATTTCGATTACAAAGGACAATGGTTTTACACTTTATTGCTTATTTGCACTATGAAACTATACTAACATTACATAACTTAATCATATCTACACCTTATACTCTAAATACATGTCCATTAAAGGGATAATGGCTTCACAATTTAAGTACAGGGCCCTACAGTTTAGCAAGAAGGGCGATTGAACTGAAATCCCACCAGGGCACAAAAAAAGGAAATTTACACAGAACCACATGGAACACGGAAATTTACCAAGGCAACCGGGAAGAAACGCCCCTCTTGCCATCGACTAAGACATAAAAACAATCACGACAGCAGTGAATTAAACATAATTCTGGTGGGCGCAGAAAAAGGGAATTACACCAAGGAATGTAACGACGACTTGCCAAATGCAAATGCAATTGTACAGAACACGCTAACAATAATCAACTCAGTCAAGGAATTGTTATTAATGCGCAGGTATGGGCGCGTTAAAACGCTGTCAGAGGTTAAACAATGCCAGTGATTGAGGCGCAGTGGTATGATAACCCCGCAGAGGTGTAATAACGATTTAAAGAAAGAATTTACGTAGAGATCTGGTAACCCATAATCCAGCGACACAGCACAACGAAATTGCAGCAAGAATGAATAACAAAAAGCCAACGATTGTACAGGAACGACATCATTACCCTCAGCGAAATCCATCCACACCAAAAAAAAACGCAATGCCAACAGTTTTGCAGGAACGCAGTAATGGAAACAGCGGAATGCCAGACGTTGAAGGGACAGATCATCATTCCCTCAGCGAAATTCAGCAAAATAAAAACGCGTTGCCAAATGATTAAACCGGTACGCGAAAAATGAAAAAAAGAAAAGCCCACGATTTTAGAACCTTCTGGTTCGATGAACAACAAAAAAATCTGGTTACAAGAATTTATGAATAGCACCATAATTACAACGATTCATAACAATTGCAACGATTCATGAATGTCACAACGATTGTGTAAAAATATTACAACGATTCTTGAATTCAACTAAATCCGAGTGCAATAATTTACAATAACCAAATGAAATTCCTAAACTATAATCTTCAATTTAGATTTACAGTTTCGTAAGGAAGTATACATTCAACTATAGGAATTAAAAGTGGCATACTTCACATGTACCAGTCTGATTTCAAGGGTTGAATTTTATTGACAGCGAACCAAGGAATTCAAACTTCTATATAGAAGATTTAATATGACGCGAATACAATAGTTCAAATCTAGATTAACAAGACTCTCAAGTATACCCACAAAATTGATCCATAAATACCGCAAGATTGTAGCAATTCGCACAGTCCAGAATTACAACAGAAATGGTTTTATGTAGTCTAGAATTACAGTACACAAATTAACGCAGAGGTATTAAAACCAGTGAACCAACAAGACTAAACACCGATTAAAGATCAATATTTTTCAACCCAAAACGCATGCAGAATTAAGTCAATCGTAAATCCTACAACATTTTATCATTCAATGAACAAGCGTACCGTTGCCCTTTTCCGGTTCCGCGTGACGACCACGCTCCCAAGTTTCTCCCGCTTGTCGACCACAGAAAGCTCACCGGTACCTCCCAGCCAAACGCTAGGGGTACTCTGCTTCCCCCTTAGGCCCCCGAGCCGCAAAGGGGCCACACAAGAACCAGAGATAAGACTAGCTTCTCAGCTCGCCTCCACGGCTGAGCTACCACTCCAACATAGCTGAGACAAACCCAACTCCTCACAAGCAATCCGTCAAGCCACAATTCGGCAGTGTAACGTTACGCTAACCGTTCATCCCTTTCTTCCTTCCTTTCCCCTTCTTTTAAAGAAATTTGAGACCCACCTACTTTCCTAAATCATTTTTAATTAATTTTTAATGACAAACCTCTAAACATTCTCTGTCGTCCAAGTGTCACTCATCCCTATGGTTCTCCAAAAATTAATTTCTTCTTAATAATTAAAAGACTCAATTCCCTCACTCCCCCAAAAATCACTCCTTAAATTACTCCTAGGGTTCCTAGATCCCCTCTCATGATTTTAATAACTTTCCTAAAATGAAGTTGCTGATTTTTAGTAATTCCTTAATTGTTGATTCCTTTTAGCTTTTTACCCTAAGTCTCCTACTTTCCATTATTAAGTTTCCTTTATTACAAGTTTCCTCATTTCTATTTTTTTTTTTTTTTAAACCCAAAAAGATAAAAGCACTCATGAAACCTTTCATTGTATTTCTAAAATCCTAACTTTTATACTCCCACACTTTAATTAGTTTATTTCTTCTTATCATTTAAAAACCATGGGTTTCAATTAATTTATCTCCCTCATTACTTTACCCCCTTAAATTTTAAGAAGACTTAACTAACACTTAGGAGGGTTTTAGTTTACGTCCTTAAGTTTATTTTTTGAGGGTCTTCTCTTAAGGCTAGTCAAAATTTTATCTTAGAGGTGTTTTAAATTTAGGTTCAGATTGAACTAGGCGACAATTCATTAGGGGAGTCGTTTTAAGAATTTTATCAGGCGTTAAGGTCTTAGGGTCATCTAGGTAGTCTCATCATCATCATCAATGAGACGTGCCCTTCAGGACTGACGCAAAGTCGCGACCCTCACGGTCCAACCCGCTCTCACCAGGACCTTCTTTCACTCAGGCCCGAAGAGTCAAGGACTCTTCCAACTCCTTCCGGGAGTCCTCACTACCCACAGGAACCTCCTTCCACGATCTCCCCTTGGCTCTGTTGGGAAATCGGGTTTCACGATATCGCGAACCCTGTGTGCACATTCTCGTGCTACTTCAAACCCCGAAACCCAATGGGTCAACAGTCAACACTTCTGTATGTCGGGGATTTCCTTATCAAGAAATCAGAACATGTGATGTCGCAGTGTACTTGCACTACAAATACCCGAACCCCAAACTCCGATATGCACGTGCGCTAATTCCTCGCCATGTCACCTCCTCTCTCTCCACTCTATCGAGAATCGCGGGATCACGATTTCGCCGTTCACAAATCTTTTGCACAACAAAAACCTGAATGTTGAATCCTGACCTCCCGGGATCTCGTGCCACCTATCCCTAATGACCAACGACTCCGATTAATTCAGGAAATCGCTACTCGCGATTTCGACGAGTATGAACTCTCACCTCATCAAACACCGAAGACCGAATCCTGATGGCCTGTTCCCTTTTTGCGCCTAAGGGCTAAACCTCGCGCAGCTTTTCCCCGATCTGACGGTCAGTGGGATTTCACGATTCTCCTCTGCGAACCCTGGCCTTCGATTCTCCTCCTTGAGGATTTCTTCCGCTTCAAAACTTCTCCCTGTTCGAACTGCACCTGGGTCTGTTCCCACAGTATTTATGAAGGAACTATCCCTCCTGAGCTTGTCAACTCTGACTCCCTTAGAGACTTTACACAAGCTTCTCGTGCTCGACTTCAACATCTCTCGAAGTGTTGAGTCTTCCAGAACCTGTGCACTTCCTGTAACAGCAGTCCCTAACTCTCTCTGCTCAGATTCACAACTGAGACTAATTCTAGCCTGCGCACACCTTGCACAGCTCTGCCAACCCAAATAAACTTCTGGGTGAACGAGAATAAGAGTTTAACTATTGAGCCTCATCAACGCACTCTATACAGATGAATTTGACTGCACTCTATGCAGGAATCTCCCGGCTCAAACAGAGAAACAATTGAAACTCATTCTCTTCTATCTCAGACTTCAGTAAACCTCTGAAATCACATGCACAAATTTTTCAAAAGCAAATGCATACAAGGAAAACAAAACATTCATGAGCACATAAGCAACATACCCACAGAGAAACAACACCAGACATGAATTTGAATTAATACTCTTCTCTATTAACTCAAATCTGTACATGGGTGTTCTTCACAATTTCTCTACCTGCTCTTCTCTTCTGAATTCTTGATAATCCAGAATAATCTTACAATGTACAAAGGAGGGTGCCTATATTTCGTTTTCCCTCTCGAATTCTACAACTATCAAATATATAATTAATTCCTATTTAACAGCATTAAATCTATTAAATGCCTTCCTATCTATTAAGGACGAGATCTTAAAGGCTCAAGGTCCATTACATATACAAAATGCGCTTCATTAACTCTTCACATTAATGTTTGGCGCAACCATATCAAGGTGTTTCAAAATTTGGTGCTGGCGCTATCCAGCTGTCTTTTCTACTCCATGCGCTGGCTCGCTTGATGAGTGAGCGATGCTCCTGCATCATACTCCTCGGCTTGAAATATTTCATGGGCTCCTATCCATGAGCTCCTGCATGGTCTATCCATGCTTCTGTATAACTGCTTCTGTCTCCCAGCTGACATCTTCGACTGGGTGATTCTTCCATTTCACCAGGTACTCAAAATACTGCTTCCGCCTGGTCTTCTTTCCCATTCGCTTGTTCAGTATGCATTCCATTTGAGGTTTCTCTGCAACTGGTAACTGCTTCTGCCACTGGATCACTAGCTCTTCAATTCCAGCTTCTGCTTCTCCAGCCCTATATGGGTATAAATCCAAAACATTGAATATCGGAGATATCCCGATGCCATCCGACAGCTCAATCTCATATGCATTTTCCCCGAACTTCTTTAGGACTCTGTACGGTCCGATTTTCTTCATCTTGAGTTTGTTATATGTTCCCCTTGGGAACCTTTCTTTCCTCAAGTGCGCCAGAACCAGATCACTAACTTCGAACTGAAACTGTCTCTTCCACCGATCGGCTCTGGGCTTATACTCTTGATTTGATTTCATCAGTCGCTGCTTCACTTGACTGTGAAGTTCTCTCATTGCCTCAACAAACTCTTTAGCGCTAGCACTGCTAGTTGTAGCTTGTTCTGACTCCCTGAGTTCAGAAACTCCCCTCGGCTGTGTTCCATACAAAATTTGGAATGGGCTTTTGCCCGTACTCCGATTCACCGAATCGTTGTACGTGAACTCTGCCTGTGGTAATACATTATCCCAACTACTGTGGTGCTCTGTCACCAAGCTCCTCAATAAATCCCCCAGATTCCTGTTCACCACCTCGGTTTTCCCATCCATCTGCGGATGGTAAGCTGAAATAAAAGCCAAATTAGTTTCGAGATTTTTCCATAGCATCCTCCAAAAATGGCCTATGAATTTCGTATCCTTGTCCGAGACTATGCTTCTCGGCAATCCATGAAGTCTGACAACCTCTTTGAAAAACAAGTTTATGATGTGGGTCGCATCGCTGGTCTTCTGACATGGAATGAAATGTGCCATCTTCGAGAACCTGTCCACCACCACAAATATGGAATCCACGCCTCTTTGCGTTCTCGGCAACCCTAGAACAAAATCCATGCTGATCACCTCCCATGGCCTCTCCGGTATGGGCAATGGCTGGTAAAAACCTGCATTCTGCTTTCGGCCCTTCAAATGTTGACATATTCGACACCTGTCAACAAACCTCTTTACATCTATTCGCATGCCTAGTCAATAATACGATTCGCTCAGCTTCGCGAATGTTTTTTCATGTCCAAAATGACCTGCTAAGCCTCCACTATGTTTTTCCTTTACCAAATTCTCCCTCATGGAGCAATTTGGAATGCACAGTTGATTGCCTCTGAACAACAATCCCTCCTGGATCATGTAATCTATCCACGAACTCCGATCTCTGAGAACTGGATTCTCAACTGCCTCGTATGCTTCTCTGAAGTCTGCATCTCTGGCATACATATCCTTCAGATTTTCAAAACCCAAAGTTTTGACTCAAAATTCTTGCAACAACAAACATTTCCTGCTCAAAGCATCAGCCACTTTGTTAGCAGTTCCTGAAATGTGTTTGATCACAAACATAAAATTTTGCATGTACTCTACCCATTTTGCATGTTTCTGGTTCAACTTCTCCTGTTGACTCACAAACTGCAATGCATGATTTTCACTGTACAATACAAATTCCTTGGGTATCAAGTAATGCCTCCACTTCTTCAATGCCTGTATGATGGCATAAAACTCTTTGTCATACGTGGAGTATTTCAGCTTTGCCTCATCCAACTTCTCGCTGAAATATGCCACTGATCTGTCATCCTGACTCAAGACCTATCCGACAGCATATCCGATGGCATCACATTTCACTTGAAATGTTTTCTGAAAGTCAGGCAACACCAGAATTGGTTGCTCTGTGATCTTCCACTTCAACAGATTGAAGCTCCTTTCAGCCTCCTCTGTCCAATGAAAAACTTTATGTCGTTTCTTCACTGTGTCCATCATTTCTGCACTAATTCCACTAAAATTCTGAATGAACTTCCTGTAGAAACTGGCCAAACCATGAAAAATCCTCACCTCGAAAACATTTCTCAGTGATGGGCAATTCTTAATCACTTCTACCTTTTCAGGAACCATCTTCAATTCATTTGCTGAAATCACAAAACCCAAATAAATGAGTTATGTCTGCATGAAGGAACACTTCTTCATATTGACCAACAACTTCTCCTGCTGTAGTCTTCTCATCACAATTTCCAAATGTCTCAAATGTTTAGCCTTGGTCTTACTGAAAATCAATATGTCGTCCAGATATACGACAACAAATTTGCCAATGAATTCTCTCAAGACTCCATTCATCAGCCTCATGAATGTGCTCAACGCGTTTGTCAAACCAAACGGCATGACTAGTCATTCATACAAACCTTCGTTTGTTTTGAATGTTGTCTTCCATTCATCTCCTTCTCTCATCCGAATCTGATGATACCCTCTTTTGAGATCAATCTTTGAAAAATAATTTGCCCCACTTAGGCAATCCATCAAGTCATCCATTCTCGGCAGTGGAAATCTGTACCTGATGGTGATCTTATTTATCGCTCTAGAGTCTGTACACATCCTCCAGCCTCCATCCTTCTTCGGACTTAGTACTGTCGAAAAAGCACATGGACTCAGACTCTCTCTGACCAGTCCTTTATCCAGCAGATCCTGTACCTGCTTTTTGACCTCCTCATTTTCCTGTGGTGTCAACGTGTACGCTGCCTTATTCGACAAACCTACTCCGGGTATGAGATCTACGTGGTGACTCACACTCTGCATCAGTGGCAATGAACGAGGTAGTTCATCCACAATGATATCAATGAACTCTCCCAACAGTTCCTGAATCTCATCTGGCAAGTCATCCACTCTTGTGCTTGTCAGGACAATTCTCAGCTTCTTGACAACAAAGAATTGTGGATCTTCATTCTTCTCTATCTCTGTGAGAAGTTCTTTCCCACTCATAAGAAGTATGGTGCTATTTACTTCTGGCTTCACTTTTTTATCCTTTATCGGAAGCAATTTATGGGTTCTTCCATCCTTTTCCAAAGTATATGTGTTCATCTTCCCGTCATGAATCACATTCCTATCATACTGCCATGGCCTACCCAACAATATATGACATACATCCATGGGAATGACATCACACAGAATCTCATCATGGTAATTCCCAATCTTGAATTTAAATAAGCATTGTTTAGTGACACTCACCCGGTGTCATTTCTGTAACCACGAGACTTTATATGGAATTGGGTGCTTAGTTGTTTCCAGCTCTAGATTTTCCACCATCTCGGTTGAAACGAGATTGTCGGTGCTTCCGCTGTCCAAAATGACCTTGCATTTCCAGCCCTTGGTTGTGCAAGCTGTCCTGAACAGTCTGCCCCTTTGCACTACGCTCTTCGCCTCTTTCTCATGTGTCAAAAGGATTTTATGCATCCCAAGCGATCTTCTGCTGTCTGCATCTTCTGTCTCAGCATCACGCTTCTGCGCTTCAGTGATGTGAGCTTCACTTCTGTCCATTTTCCTATCTGGACAGTCAACGACTTTATGTCCATCCTTTCCACATGTAAAACATGTGATGATTCCACCTCTTCCTCTACCTCAGCCTCTAGTGTGAGGAAGTGTGTTTGCGTCAGCATATCCGCCACCCTGCTCTGTATGCTGCCTCCTCGGCTTAGCATATTGTTGTATTTACTGTGAGGTTCCACCCCTTTCAGCTTTACCCTGAGGTTTCTTCCACTCCTCCTTGGGCTTCTGGAATTTTTCCTGGGCAACTGCCTTGCCTCTGGGATGACTCCTACCTCGCCCTCACTGACCTTGCTTGCGGCTCAGCTTCTCCTCGGCTTTCAGAGCCATCTGGTATGCATCTTCCACCGTCCTGATGGTTAGCATGCTTAACTCATCCTGAATGTCATACCTTAAACCATTCAGGTATCTCGCCACCTTTTCATCATCGCTCTTCCGATGACCTTCTCATATGTTGAGTCTGTAAAAATCTTCGGTGTACTCCTTCACCGTCATCATCTTCTGTCTCAGGTTTTGCATTTGCCTGAATAGTGCGATCTGGTAATCTCTTGGGATGAATTTCTCTTTCATCTTAGCGATCATCCTGTCCCAGCTTTTCATCTTCTGTTTGCCTTTGCAGTGCCTATCAGCCTGCAACTCATCCCACCATAAGGCTTCATGTCCCTTCAACTTGGTAACAGCATGCCTTACCTTCTTGTCCTCTTCGATTTCTTCGTAATCGAAGTAGGTGTCAAGAGCTCGGATCCAATCTAGCAGCTCTTCTCCATCCAGATTTCCCTCATAGACAGGAATGTCCATTTTCATCTTTGAACTCATCCAGGAAATGGATTTTTTCAATCACTCGGTCGAAGCATCCTCTGCTGTGACTTCTTCTTCGTGTCCAGCTTCCTCTTCCACCTCATAATCACTGAACTCTCCAGCACCAACTCCGCGTCTCTGTGCTGTCTCCATATCCTCAAGCCTTGCTCGAAGATCTCTCATCTGGCGCTCTATTTCTGGGTTTCCTTCCAGTCTACCCCTTCTTCGAGCATCCCTGTCTTCTTGATCAGGTGATTGTCTCTCCCTTCTGGGTGGCATGGTGTATTTCCTTTCTCCTCTTCTTCTATAAAAAGAAAAATATGTCCGTCTCTGATACCACATTGACGCAAAGTCACGACCCTCACGGTCCAACCCGCTCTCACCAGGACCTTCTTTCACTCAGGCCCGAAGAGTCAAGGACTCTTCCAACTCCTTCCATGAGTCCTCACTACCCACAGGAACCTCCTTCCGCGATATCCCCTTGGCTCTGTCGGGAAATCGGGTTTCACGATATCAGGAACCCTGTGTGCACGTTCTCGTGCTACTTCAAACCCTGAAACCCGATGGGTCAACAGTCAACACTTTCGTATGTCAGGGATTTCCTTATCAGGAAATCAGAACATGTGATGTTGCAGTGCACTTTCACTACAAATCCTCGAACCCCAAACTCCGATATGCACGTGTGCTAATTCCTCACCATGTCACCTCCTCTCTCTCCACTCTATCGGGAATTGCGGGATCACGATTTCGTTGTTCACAAATCTTTTGCACAATAAAAACCCGAATGATGAATCCTGACCTCCCGGGATCTCGCGCCACTTGTCCCTAACGACCAATGACTCTGATTATTTCAGGAAATCGCTACTCGCGATTTCGACAAGTATGAACTCTCGCCTCATCAAACGCCGAAGACCGAATCTCGATGGCCTATTCCCTTTCTGCGCCTAAGGGATAAACCTCGCGTAGCTTTTCCTCGATCTAATGGTCAGCGGGATTTTGGGATTCTCCTCTGCAAACCCTGGCCTTCAATTCTCCTCCTTGAGGATTTCTTCCGCTTCAAAACTTCTCCCTATTCAACCTGAACCTAGGTCTATTCCCACAGTATTTATGAAGGAACTATCCCTCCTGAGCTTGTCAACTCTGACTCCCTCAGATATTTTACACATGCTTCTCATGCTCGACTTCAACATCTCTCGAAGTGTTGAGTCTTCCAGAACCTGTGCACTTCCTGTAACAACAGTCCCTAACTCTCTCTGCTCAGATTCACAACTGAGACTAATTCTAGCCTGCGCACACCTTGCATAGCTCTGCCAATCCAAATCAACTTCTGGGTGAATGAGAATAAGAGTTTAACTGTTGAGCCTCATCAATTCACTCTATATAGATGAATTCGACTGCACTCTATGCAGGAATCTCCCGGCTCAAATAGAGAAACAATTGAAACTCATTCTCTTCTATCTCAGACTTCAGTAAACCTCTAAAATCACATGCACAGCATATTCAAAAGCAAACGCATACAAGGAAAACAAAACATTCATGAGCACATAAGCAACATACCCACAGAGAAACAACACCAGACATGAATTTGAATTAAGACTCTTCTCTATTAACTCAAATCTGTACATGGGTGTTCTTCACAAGTTCTCTTCCTACTCTTCTCTTCTGAATGCTTGATAATCCAGAATAATCTTACAATGTACAAAGGAGGGTGCCTATATTCCGTTTGCCCTCTCAAATTCTACAACTATCAAATCTACAATTAATTCCTATCTAACAACATTAAATCTATTAAATGCATTCCTATCTATTAAGGACAAGAGCTTAAAGGCTCAAGGTCCATTACATATACAAAATGCGCTTCATTAACTCTTCACATTAATGTTTGGTGCAACCATATCAAGGTGTTTCAAAATTTGGTGCTAGCACTATCCAGCTATCTTTTCTACTCCATGCGCTAGTTCGCTTGATGAGTGAGGGATGCTCCTGCATCAAGGATGCACTACGTGCTCCAAGGGTGCCACTCGCCTCGTTTTCTTCTGTTGCGCGACGCACCCTTCAAGATGCACCACGTGCTCCAAGGGTGCCACTCACTGACTTGTATTTCTTTGTGCGACATGCCCTTCAGGATGCACCACGTGCTCCAAGGGTGCCACTCGCTGACTTGATAGATTGGTAGACATCTATAACCCCCGGAGTCAACACTCTACCGGGTAAACTTGTGGGAGACTAAGGGCTCTAAGGAATAAGGCCCCCACCTTATTGTGCGCCCCTTAGAATCATCGTGAGCGACTGTCGTAGTCTTCCCTCACGGCATCGTGGATCCTCTCGAACTAGGTAATCGTTAACCTACAATTCGAGCCACGGTGGGAGTGCTAGTAGGCTATGGCAGGGCTGCTGTCCACACCTCTCCCTCAACCTCTCTGGAAATCATGTGTGGCCCCTTTAATCCATATGTGAGTCTTGGTCAGCAAGCTATCTTCAGCCTGCATCATCAACCATCATGTCAGATCATGTCAACAACATATCATAAAATCAATAAATATCATGGTAAATAAATCAACTGAATATCACACTCCCTGACTCAATCTGGAGTCCAAGGGTTTCGTCGATGCCTCTGCATCCTCCAGGTCAAAACCCTGCACACTCAAATAAACTGAGTCAATAGCACCTGTATACAATGATAGTAAAACATCCTGTCATCAATCATAATGCATCATTATCAAGGATAAGTGGTTTATCATCATAAAAATCCAGATCACTTGTGAGCAAGTGTCCTCAAAGAATAAGTTTTATGAGTGCGCTAGAGAGGGATGTTACATACACCCCCTCTTGGTCTAAACTTTGTCCCGAAGTTTCTCAGTATAAATGCTGAAATAAAAGTACCATAATGTCATAAGTACCACAGTATCATAAGTCTATCCATCAAACAAAAATGGAAACTGTTGGCGCATATCATATGCATCTTCCCAGGTCGCCGAGTGCACACTATAACTGTCCCACTGGACCTTGACCTGATCTACCGTTCGACGTCGTAACTGTTGAATGCAATGATCTAAAATGTGGACTGGATCAGCTATGAGTGCTCCCTCGTTCGATACCTGCAAGGAACTCATGTCAATCACGTGTGTAGGATCACTAACATAATGTCTCAAAATAGATACATGAAAAACATCGTGCATGCGCCTCAAAGAATCAGGCAAGGCTAGTCAATAGGCCACGGGCCCCTTTCTCTCCACAATCTTGAAAGGTCCCATGAACCTAGGAGAGATTTTAGCTCCCTTTCCAAACTTGATCGAACTCTTATGCGGTTTAACCTGCAAGAAGACTCGATCGCCGACCTCGTAACTACAGTCGACATGGTGCGCATCGACACCACTCTTCTTTTGATCCTGCGCTTCTTTTATCCTTTGTCTTATGGTTTGCATTTGATCTTCCATTTCTTGGATCGCTTTTGGCCCCACCAGGACCCTATCCTCAAGCCGATCCCAACTCAAGGGCATCCGACACGGTCACCCATAAAGAAACTCAAAAGGTGCCATCTTAATGGTGCTCTGGTAACTGTTGTTATAAGTGAACTCTACTAGAGGCAAGAATTCCTCCCAACGTTTTTGTTGGTCCATCACGTACATGCACAACATGTCTTCCAAGGTTTGGTTCGTACGTTCTGTCTGTCCATCCGTCTCTGGGTGATACGCAGTACTAAAATTAAGTTGGGTTCCCAAGGCCTCTTGGAAACTCATCTAAAATCATCCGGTAAACACCGATCCTTGATCGGATATGATCTTCTTAGGCACGCCATGCAGCCTCACAATCTCACTGATCAAAACTCTCACTATTTCAAGTGCCTGATACATCGTATGCACCGGAATAAACTGAGCACTCTTTGTCAGAGTGTCTACTACCACAAAAATTGAGTCGTGTCTCCTTGTCATCAGTGGCAATCCAACAATAAAATCCATCGAAATGACTTCCCATTTTGATTCTGGAATGACATGCGGTTGAAGCAATCATGTCGGGTGTCTATGTTCAGCCTTTACCTGCTGACACTTGAGACATCTAGCCACAAAGTTGACTATGTCGGCCTTCATTCCCTTCTAGAAGAATAAGGGTTTAAGGTCTGCCCTCATCTTCGTGACTCCTGGGTGAGCCATGTAAACTGCTCTATGAGCCTCTCTCAGGATCAACATCCTCAACTCATCATTTGGCGGTACGTAAATCTGACCTCTAAACCTCAATAAACCATCGCTATCAGATGAATATCCCTCAAATCATGGTACCATCATAGTGTTTTGTCCGATAAAATCCTCGACTTCTTTGTACCAGTCATCGTCACGCTGTAAAGTGAGAATCTTCTCACGTAGATTCATTTGAAGAGGCAACACCAAAAATATGCGTGGACTCCGACTCAAATCATCCGCCACTCGGTTCACTGTTCCCTTTATGTAAGTAATCTTGAAGTCGTACTCGCTAAGCAATTCCGACCAACGCCATTGTCGCGCATTCAGGTCGCTTTGCGTAAAAATGTGTTGTAGTCCACAATGATCAGTCCTTAATTCAAATTTTCATCCAACCAGGTAGTGTATCCATACCTTTAAGGAATATATGATGGCTAATAACTCCAAATCATGCGTCGCGTAGTTTTCCTCATGCCTTCTTAATTTCCTCGAAATGTAAGCAATCACTCGTCCGTCTTGCATCAAGACTCCACCTAAACCTTCCTTGGATGCGTCAATGCATACCAAGAAGTCTGAGTCCATGTCAGGGACTTTTAGTATCGACGTGGTCGTCAACAACTCTTTAAGCCTCATAAATTCTTCCACGCATTTCTCTATCCAGACAAACTTCTTGTTTTTCTTTTGCAATTCCGTGATCGGATTTGCTATCCTTGAAAATCCTTCGACAAACCGTCGATAGTATCCTGCTAAACCCATAAAACTATGCACTTCTGTGACATTCGTCGGTGCAGGCCATTCCATAATAGCCTCAACCTTGGCTGGATCCATGGTGATACCTTCGCCGGAGATTACATGCCCTAAGTAGTGAATCCTCGATTGATAAAAAGAGCATTTGGATAGCTTCCCATATAATTTGTGTTCTCGTAAACAATGTAGTACCAAGCGCAAGTGCTCATCATGCTCCTCCGTTGTCCGAGAGTAGATCAGAATATCATCAATGAATACTTGGACTAACTTGTCCAAGTACTCACGGAACACCTTGTTCATCAAACTCATAAATACCCCTGGGGCGTTTGTCAGTCCAAACGGTAAAAAAGTAAATTCATAATGTCCAAATCTTGTCTTAAAAGCGGTCTTAGGGACATCATCGTCCTTGATCCATAACTGGTGATACCTTGATCGCAAATCGATCTTGGAGAAGACCGTTGCCCCCTTCATTTGATCGAACAGATCATCAATTCTTGGTAAGGGATACTGATTCTTGATCGTAGCCTTGTTCAGTTGACGGTAGTCAATGCAAAGCCTCCACGATCCATCCTTCTTCCGAATGAAAATAATTGGTGCACCCCACGGTGACACACTAGGGCATATCAGTCCCAGGTCTAACAACTCCTTCAGTTGCATTTCCAACTCTTGCAACTCCGAGGTCGACATCCGATAAGGCATTCTCGCTATCAGTTCAGTCCCCAGTTTGAGGTCTATAGTAAAATCCAATTCTCTTTCTGGCGGCATACCAGGCAACTCCTCTAGAAATACGTCCGCAAACTCCTTCACCACCGGAAGGTGTTCTAGACCTTCTGCTACTCCCTTTTCATTTAGCGCAAGGATCTCATAAATCTTGCACCCCTTGTGCATACTCTTCTGTAACTGTAAGGAAGAGACGAACCTCAGGGATACTCCCTGGTTCCGTCCTACTATCACACGTCTCTGTCCTTCATCATCGACTAAGCTCAATCATTTCATCTCGCAGTTGAGTATCACCTCATGCGATTCCAACCAATCCATGTTGATCACGACGTCATAAGATCCTAATATCGTGACGTACAATTTTACCCTCTTGACAAACTCTCCCAGGTTAAGGGCACAGCCCGTAACCTTTCCTCCGACCTTTTGTTTGGCTCTCGAAGCCATCTCCACAAAGATAAACTTGTCCTATTCGACTGGCTTGACCTTAATCCTTTTTAGTGCTGCACCATAAATGAAACTCTCAGTAGCACCAGGGTCTATCAAAATACTAAGGGTCTGGTCAGTGATGGTACCTGTCGTCTCGAGTATAGTCGACTAGTGCTCTTCCTGGCGGTTATTCACCGCTGCGTGAATCCAATGGGCCTTGCCCATATCTCCCACTGTAGCGGGTCCGACTGATCCGGACGCTTTGGTCCTCTCTACAGGACAATCGTGCTGGTAGTGTGGCTTCCCACATGTCCAACACCCCTTCTTCGGTCCAGTAGTCCTGGTACCCGAAGTAGAAAATGACTGCCCACCAGTCTAAAACCCTGGTCTGTTCTGCTGAGCAGGCCTAAATTGCTGCTATTGTGGGTGACGTTGTTGCTGCTGCTGTGGTCCTCGGTAAGGTGTCCGCTGCTGAGGTGGTGGTTATCGTGGTGTAGCAAAAGTGGATCCCCTCTGGAAGCCACGATACCCCGGCGCGTGTCTCACTGGTATCTGTTGCTGCGGTGTACCAGATGAACCCTGCCCTGCAGGTCTTGCTGGAGTCCTAGTCTGACCCCCGCTGATAAGCTCCTCCTCTGGTATGAGGGCCTTTTGGACAACATCGTGCAAGGTTTGAGGCATCAAAATCCTAACCTTTGCACACAGGATGTCGTTAAGGCCAAACACGAACCTGTTGACCTTGAGCTTCTCAGTGTTCAGGTGCGGAGCATACCAGAGAAACTCCATAAAACATGCCTCGTACTTGGGCACTGTACGACCTCCCTATCATAAGGCGTTGAACTCATTGAGCTGACGCTCAATGAATTCCTCAGAAAGATACCTCTCTCGGAACTGTTCCTCGAACAGTTCCCATGACACGTCCTCAACGGCCATGTTTAGTTGCGGCAGGAGCGTCTTCCACCATAGAAGAGCACTCCCCTTCAGTTGAAAGACCGCCATGCGGACCTTCATGTTGGAGGTATAATCACGAAGTGCGAAGCACATCGCCATATCCTCCAACCATGCCTCGGCGGCTGCACCGTCTGGGGCACCAAAGAAATTGGGAAATTTCACCTTCTTGAGTTCACGGTGAATGCTACTAGTAACAGCGGGTGCGCATGACAGAACCTCAGCAGGTGCCGGTGCCCTGGCCTCATTTCTGTCCAATCTGCTGATCAGTGCCTCGGACATGCGCTGGAAAGATCTCATCATCCCCACAACATCGACAACTACGATCTGCTCCTGTCCCAGGACCTACTCGCCTCCCTGTGGGTTAGACCCCTCAGGCGTGGATGCTGCTAGAGGCGTCACACCTCCTCCCCTAGCACCCTCTCGTCTGCCTCCGCGGCGTCCTCTAACCATGATTACCTACACACACACAATCAACTCGATCAACAACAGAATAATCAAACATAATCATGTCAACGAAAGATGTAGCGAATCCCAAGTCGTGGGTCGAACCCGCTTTGATACCATATGTAACGACCTGCTCATTACGACAACCATTCTAGTGACAGATGCAAATTTTTTTTTTTCCCTTGAAATGTGTGCGCGCGTGTAGAAGTAACAACACACCTAACTGTACGACGCCACTCGACAACCAACAAGACGCAACCACGACAAGGAAAAACTGAAGGCACACAATGAGTAACTGCAACAATATATGATCACAGGCATAAGACGCACAGCGCAAACATTAAGACATACTGGGGGTGCACAGTAAGAACACAGAGGGAAGAGTCCTTGGTGATAGGGTTACTATTTCTGCACAGGAAAGCAGGGCGTTTAGTCTTACGTCTTCTCGAAAGAGGATTAGACAGGCTCCTGGCCGACTGCTCAGGCAGAAACTAGTAACCCGATCTAGAACAAGACGCAAGAAAGACGAACGCAACAAGACGACCCCGACATATCACAGTGACCACAAGCAATAAATGCCCCTAGAAATAAGGCGCACAACTATCTACTGTAAGAAAAAACGACACCAGGTGTTAATGTACAGTACAGTCCCAGACGAAAGAATCCAACAATAGAGTTTACTATTTCTGCATAGAAAAGCAGGGCTTTTAGTCTTATGTCTTCTCGAAAGAAGATTAGACAAGCTCCTGGCCGACTGCTCAGGCAGAAACTAGTAATCTCTGTCAGGTGTGTCGCAAGAGTGGAAACCCTGCCTTTAAAGGGCCCGAGACTCTTGATACGGCACATGATTCCTTACACCGGAAAAATCACTCACACAGACATATATACTAAGGCGACAAGAGGGGTCTCTACCCCGCCTGACACAACAGATCAAACAACCAACTGAATACTATCAAGGACAACATAACAAGAAGGACGGCTACGTCCCTTGCGGAAAGCGCGTGACAAAAGGGACTTCTACAACGGGACCCATGTTCAACATTAATCAAGACTCAACAACCCTCATTTACTAACTCTGAGTAATCTAACGCATATAAATCCGGGGCATTCCACTAAGCAAGTCTTATCAATGTCAAGAGACTACACTAACATTACAATAAGATAACCCTATCATCTCCTTTTTGATTACAATAGCATTGAAATAAGTAATGGTCATACGTTTCAACTCTAATCTTGCCATCTTGATTATAAGATAAGAACAACACAATTTCCTATTTCAACAATACATTACAATTACGAATTTATAAACAATATTTCCCTGACATTGGTATGCCATAACATTTTTCCTTCACCTATAGCAATAGAATTATCATCATATTTGAATATTCAATAAACCATCATATTTACAAATGACAAGATATATCAATTACAATATTTAAAATGACCTTATTTAAATAACAGTATTTTAACAAGGGGCCCTATATAAAGATAATTAAAATGTCACATCTAAATTAACAACATTAAAAGGACAAAAGTACCATCATACTAAATAACATCAAGTATACCAATAATTGACAATACCATCACATATTTTAAAAAGGGCAATATGTAAAATAACCATATTAAMATGTCAATAATTAAGAGGACAATATTGGGAATTGACAACCTATCACCATTACAAATGACAATGATCAAGACAACCATAATTAAAGATGTCAACAAATAAAATTTACATCAGAATTAGGGGTGACATCCATTTGTAATTATTCAATATACATCATATTAAAAGGGTAATTTACAATGATAACATTTTAATGACAATAATGAAATAGAGGAAAAACAACTGCAATTGGTTAATTAAAACAGAGGCAAAACAACTATAACCACAAAAGTTTCCCCAACGATTCTAATATTGATTTCCTGAATATCATTTATATTGCCATTTCATTTACAAAGTCATAATTATAGATCTGTGCATGGTGGTACTGTAACCGTTCATTTAACGTTGAATTACATTTTCTTAAAGTTAGATTGCAATCTTGACCCTAAATACACTTAATATAAACTTTACATCCTTAAGGTTTATACATCATTACATACCTTACATCTTACATCAATATAAAGTTGACACATTTAATTAAAATGACCAGGACCTTGCAGGTTACTTGTTATCAACAAAAAGGAAACTACACTAGCCTTCGCATACATAATCATAACCATACCCTTATATTCCAATACATTT
>JASDQU010735694.1:352151-366676 GCA_032191745.1 Picea mariana
CTTGTATCTCTCTCTCTCTCAATATACCCCTTTCTTCCTCCCTCCCTCTATATTTCCCTCTCTCACTTGCTCACTTTCTCACTTGATTTTTGTCTCCCCCTCTCCCTCTCTCTCTCTCCTGCCTCTACTCCTCTCTCCTTCTCTCCCTCTTTCCCTCTATATCTCCTCCACTCTTCCCTCTCTCTCTCTCTCTCTCTCATCCCACTTCCACACTCCCTCTCCCTCCCTTTTTCCTTCCCTCCCTCTCTCTCTCTCACTCACTCTCTCCCTCGCCATCTCCTTTCCTATCTCTCTCTTTCCCCCTCTCTCTGATCCAGGTGGATATTGGTGGCCACCAACCTATTCCAAATTCCAACTGGCTCATCTTGACAGTTTTCAGTTCAACACGTTTCTCTGTAATGGGGAAATTTATTTGTAATTGTGGGTTCTACAATTACGGGACTGTCCTGAAGCCCTACATAACATCTTGGTGGATATTAGTGGTCTCCCACTTATTCCAATTGGATTAATTTTGGAATTTTTCATGTCAGTACATCTTTATGTACTTCCAGGGCCGTTTTGGGGCTCTAAACAATGTTTTCTTGGCTTTCCATAGTCAAACTATAGACAGAGTTAGAGTTTGACGACATAATGCGTAGTTCTCGAAAATACCTTTCCAATGGGCTATCTATAATGTTCCCAAGCCATTTTTTTTGCCGGGAACACTCACTACTCTCTGTTACCTGTTGTTTAGATGTGTGTTTGCAGGTTTACTCTTGGAGATGTGTTTTAGGGTTTGTGTATTCAATTATCAAGCATGTGAACATAGATATGAAGATGCATCATACAAAAATACAAGAGATAGCAAGAAACACCAGATATGGAATCAAACAACACAGATCTGACCTTTATTTAGATAATATGAGGAACCTGATACAATAAGACTACAGATCTGGAATAATAATAGATATATCCTCTAGATGGAATATGAGCTTCTACAAAATTCTCAAGATATGAAGATACAAGCCTCCAAAGGATGGATACAAGATGAAGAAAAATACAAGATTAACTTCATTCCCTCTAGAGTCAAGTGGAAATCCCCCTAGCTGAAGTTACGCCCTCCTGGATAGCTGTGAAGATCCAATATTTCATCCTTGCTGTTGGAAGCCCTCAAATACCACAAAACTCTATGGAATGGTATATCAGGGCAAGGTAAACCCTCTCCTGAAGTCTCGAGCTGAAATACCAAGATTTGCTCCTCAAAATGCTGAAACTCCATACTAAATTGCGCCCTCCTAAAGACTGCAGAGACCCAATAATTTGGCCATGTTGATGGAGACCTCCAAATACTCTGAAAATCTTAGGAATGATATATCAGGGCAAGGTGAACCCCTTGGTGAAGTCTCTGACTGAGATATGATGTTTTGCCCTTCCAAACTGAGTAGATCTACTTTCCAATAGTGCCCTCCTTCTCTCCAGCTCTTCTCAATGCTTCAAAAAATCAAATGGCAAGTATAACTCTCTCAAAATGCACTAGAAATGATGGTCAAGGCCTTGCAGGGGAAACCCAAGTTTCCAAAAGTCCAAAATCCTTCTCAAACCCTTCGATCAAAACTTCCTTCACTCAATGGCGTGCCCCCTTGCTGAAAACCCTCAAAGTTATGTCCTAATGATGCCCTAGATGGATGACGGTACCTGTGGCTACTGTAGAATGGTGTGGGTGGAGTATTTCATCCCTGATACCAAGCTTGGAACAACTGAGGTGGTATATTTCACCATTGAGTTGTCCTCTAGGATTTGTATTCTCAAAACCCTCAAAACTGTTGTKCTCTAGAGCCCAAAAGCAAAATGCAATAATAATCCAAAAGTGAGTGAGAGGTGCACCCTTCCTTTCCTTTATACCTCCAGTCTATTTCTTTGTTGAGTTAGTTAACCCTAGGGTTAACTCTTAGCTTACCCTAACGTGTTCTATTCTTTCATTGAGTTACCTTWTCTTTTCTAAGTCAACTTAATATTATAATGTTGAGTTTAGCTGATAGTTTTTAGCTGAATTCTCCCCATAGTGCATGAGACTATAGTCTAGTGGGGATGACTAGACTACTGAGTCTCTCCAACCCTCTTCATTTTTTTAGTTACATTTAGCATTTGTACTTTTACTTAACTCATTATACTATTTATTTTGTTAATATATATTCTACTTATAAATTTGTTTATCTGAATATACGATTTTTCAAATATTTAATCTATCTTTCAAAGAAATGTTGCTATGTATTATAAATCAATGGTTATGTTTGTACATAAACATGGTCAACTCACAATTCAAGTATAGAACAACTCAAAGAGACATCACTTCATTTGGATAAATATCATAAGATCCACAGTGGCCACCTCTAAGAATGTGCACCAATTGTCCAACACAACCATCAACTCATTCCATTACAAAATATGTTCCCTGCAATTTTTACCTCAACTAAAACAATTCTAATTTCAACCAACAAACATCATTATGAAACCACACACCATTCAATCAACTTCAACAACAAATCCATGTTTACCATGTTTGCAAGCAAAAAATGATGACACCCTCCCTTTCTACAAGAACTCCCATACATTTTCCAACCTTACATTCAATGTAACCAACCAACACAATAGTATTGCATCTACCCCAGCCACCCTAAAACACGAGAGGTGTCGCAAACAACATGCATGTCACAAAGATGAATTAAATAAACACAGACAACTCACAAGATCCAAGCAAAAGTATCCTTCCATGGAATTTTCGGTTGATCTTATTCGACACCAAGCCCTTACCCATACTACTACACCATTCTACACATCTTCAACAGTTGGGAAACAAGTACATGGACTGACCCAAATGCAAACTATGCTACCACCATTTTTACCTCATCCAAATGAAATCCATCTTCCACTTGCACAAACCATTATGCAACCAAACATTTTTCCATCCACTTCAAAAAGAAACCCATCATTACCATTTATGTGCTCAGCTACTGATAACATCCCTTTACTCAATACCTCTCATACCTCCTCTAACCTCAACTTCAATCTCACCAACCAAATCAATAGTATTCCATCTACACTAAATACCCTAGCAAATGAAAAACGTCGCAAACAATATTTACATCGCAAAGATGAACTAAATAAGCGTAGACAAGCTGCAAGATCCAAGGGAAATCACCTTTCAATGGATTTCCCATTTGAACCTACTCAACACCAAGCCTTGCCCATATTACTTGAACATTCCATACTCATATTGATGCCTTGTTGAAAATACATACTTGTAATACTTGTATGGAATCTTACCTTGGAATCCGTACAACCATATCACCTGATGGTTTTATTTGTTCTCGCTGCCACAAGGAAACTAATTGCCACCTCTTCTCTAAATGGAATAATATGGATCCTAGAGAACAACCCCTTGTCCTCTCAATTCTCACCCAAGTAGAATAAATGATCATCGCTCGAGTGAGCCCGCTATTGTAGGTTAGCCATGCTCAAGGTGGCCAATACAAATATAGTTGTCACACTATTGGTTTCCAACAAAACATTAACACAATTGTTAATTACCTCCCATGCCACCTTGAATATTTGGACATATTAATAGTCAGAAGACATGGCATCGAGGGAAAATCATATGATTGTTATGTGACCAAATCGCATATCATGAATGAACTTCTATACAACATACAAAATGATAGATATTACAAAGATGTCCAACTCAAACACACCTCAATTTCTTCACTTCATGTTTTACCTATAGACATCTCTTCTCAACTCAGCAACATTTCTTCTAATATTTCGGATACAACTCATGTTGCTCCAAACTTTGTTGTAAACCAAAATTCTTTTGCCTTCTGCCTGCCTAATATGCATCGAGAAATGACATAAATCAATCATTTTATCCAAAACAAATCCCCCCCATTAAATCTACTTGAATGGCCACAAATAGGTGCAACACCAGTGAATGAATATACTACCAAGGGATTATTTGATATGGTGTTTCCTTATCTATTCCCAACTGGCCATGCAGTCCATGGATAGCCACAACAAAAAAAGATTCGCATTGACCAATATGCACTCCACTTGATGTGCTATCATGACAACAGATTTGGTAGCCACCCAAGATTTTGCTACTTCCTTTACAACCTTATCATGTGCCATCGCAGTCAATCAAGTGCATAAATGTTTGTAAAACAGAGCCAAGAGAACAACATTCCAACTATTGAGGCCCTCCGATCCCACCTACAAACTTTGCCTACTAATAAACTACCAGAGCATGTTATGCGATTTGGTGCACATCTTCGAGGGACTAAAGCACACTGGAATTCTTGTAGAAGAGAATTGACAGAAATGATCACACAACTAGGGTGCCCCACATTATTTTTCACACTCAACGCAACATACACAAAATGGCTAGACTTGCATGTTGTAATGGTACCTCTCCAACTTCAAATCCACTTCTACGTCAACAATGGAGGACCTGCAATGTCATTCAACGACCCCACATTTTTTCTTTGTACATGCATAAAAGGTTTGAAATATTTCATTAGAAAATTCTTCAAAAATACTTCCATACTCAAGAATTTTGGTACAGGTATATCACATCTTACTTTTATCCCCATTCATTCTAGGTAAAACATACAACTTGTACATCCCTCTAACATTTTTTATTGGTTTTCATACAGGTATGAATGGAAACACCGAGGCTCCGCACATATTCATGGTTTCTTATGGTTACAAGGTGATCCAGAAATGGAAAATTTGGATTGGGAAGACCCCATACAAATAATTTATGCTAAGAGTTTCTTTGACAAATATGTAACAATTTGGAATCCTCGAAGTGACCATACTACAAATCTACACAGGCATCTGTGCATTGAGGATGACCCTTGTTTAAAAGATACAACAACCCTCCTTACTTCACATCCATTTAAGGACTACACAGAGCTCCTCAATCGGGTACAACACCATACAAGGTGCACAACGATGGCACGTCTCTGTATGAAAGCTTCCAAGCTCCAATGCAGATATAATTTCCCATGGACCTTACAGTCTAATTCTTCGCTCTTCATTGATGCTTATGGTAAAAAAAAATATGAATCTTCCAGGAATGATGATCATCTAAACATCCATAACCCTGATATACTAAAAGTATGGCAAGAAAATATGGATTGTCAACCTATCCTCTCCCATCACGTAGTTACGAAATATATTTCCAAATATGCTTCTAAAGCAGAGGGTCGGTCAAAGAGATATCATCATATGTTGACTAGAACCATAGATACATTGAATCCAACAAATATTGCTTCATTTTCCTATAGGCATTTGCACACAAAATCTATAGTCAACCGAGATATAGGTGCCCAAGAAAGCTGTCATATGCTGCAAAAACTCCCCCTTGTCACATGTAGTCATCTTTTCATGACACTAAATGTTGGTCGCCATATCTTTCGTCGAGTATCCAAAGATACATATGATTTTTTATCTGGATCTACCTTCATTGATGCCTATGTCAATCGACCTCCTTTCCTTAATCCCCTCCCTCTCATTGAAATTGCAAAATATTGGTCATATATTCGCCATTGAAATTGCAAAATATTGGTCATATATTCGCCATTGAAAAATTAACCCTTGGCGACAAAGGAGCTCTCCATCAATTGTCCTTATATGACCACGCTTCACAATCATTCTGACACTAGATTCCAAATCCTTTGAAGAATTCTGTTGGAGTGAGTTACTACTATACAAACCATTCAGTAACTTTGCAACTGACATAGGCCTCTCAAGAGATACTATCATACACAAATGGCAGAACACAAAAGGAACTTGCCATGCATGGCATGTAGACCATTCCCTTGTAAATGTTGAAGAAACACCACTAGATGAAGCTGAAGAAAATGATACAAATATGCATTCCGACATGGAGATAAATGAGTGGGAATTATTATCAATATTGATGCATGCTACCAATATAGAATTCAACGAGCTTAACATTCTTGGACATTGTGACTTTGACACCAATTATTGTTGGAACAACCCACACATTCCAGAAGTAGTTCTTACTTATGCAACACAGTTCATTGAAACCAATCGGCCTTCTATGGATGTGCTACAAAGGCATGGACCTATCAATCTAGGGGCTAATACATTGTAACACAAACAATATCAAGCATTCAATATAGTATTACAACATTCACAACAAAAAGAAAAAAAATCACACCTAATGATGATCATCGAAGGAACCACTGGCACTGGAAAATCTTATCTAATCAATTGCATTAAATCTGCTTTGAATGGACAATCTCCATATGGATATAGTCTAATACTACTTCTTTCTCCCACTGGAGTTGCAACTTTCAACATACAAGTAACTACAATACATTCAACACTTAAGATTCCAATAAAAAATTTCCAACCTTTGCAAACACAAACATTGGTAGTGTTCCAGGAAGTGATTAAACATATCCATTATGTCCTCATTGATGAGATGAGGTTCATTGGGCCTAAATTATTTGTGCAGATTGAAATCTATCTACGTGAAGCCTTTCCAGAAACCAACAATTTTCCATTTGGTCATTGCTCTATAATTCTTGTTGGTGATCTAGGACAACTCTCGCATGTTATGGATAAACCTTTGTATACATGTGAAACACCAGGAAGGTCTTTGTGGAACTCCTTCACCACTATTGTAACCTTGCAAACAAGCTTCCGCCAACAAGGGAAGGATATACAACAAGTCCAATTTCGTTGCCTATTGACAAACACCTGAAATGAAACTCCACTACAAGAAGATTGGGAGATCCTTCATTCTCGTACAAATGCATACTTGTCTACAACAGAATGCAAAGACTTCGATGTGGCCATACACCTATTTGAAAAAAATACTTTGGTGTACCAACATAATAAAAGAATGATTCAATCCTTGAATAGGCCAATAACACGTTGCATCACAAAACTCCTTGGCTCTTCTATCTCTAAGGAAGATGATGACCATCAATTATAACAACAAATCTTGTTATGTATTGACCAACGTGTTATGTTGACCTGTAATTTATGGATCCAAATAGGATTGGTTAATGGAGCACTAGGCTTGGTCACTCAAATTACCTACATAGAAGGAGTCAACCCTCCAAGATTTACAACATATGTCATTGTGGAGTTTGATACATATCTCGGTCCACCATGGGATGATGTCAACCCCAACAAAATACCAATCCCACCCATTAAAAGTGGCAATAAGAAACAAATCCCACTCAAAATGGCATGGGGTTTGACTATACAGAAATCCCAAGGATTAACACTCTCAAGGAAACCATAGATATTGGAAAGGTTGAATGACAAGGCTTAACCTTCACAGCAATATCACGCATCAAATCATTAGCAGGTTTGCACATCTCCCCCTTCTTCTCTTTTGACCGTTATGCAAAAATGCAAGATAGCACATTTGTTGCAATGCGAAAAAAAGAAGAAGCATGCTTACATGCTTTGTCATTATAACCCATTTATACTCTTCTCAAACCAACAAGTCTATCCATAACTCTGTGATATGTACTTCATCTCTTTTTCCTTCATATCTTCATGGATTCAACTCGTTTCTTATAATGCCTTCTCAAATATTGCACTTGTTCCACTAAGAAAGCAAGTAGAAGAAAGCTTATATGGTTTCACGTTGTAACCCATTCTTACTCTTCTCATATGACTAAATTTACTCCATCTCTTTGTCCTTCATATGTCATGGATGCTTCTTGTTTCCTAATATATTTAGCACACATTTTCATGTTCTTTTTTATTCTTTAAAAATTTTCAACTCACTTTTCCTATTTTATACATTTCTTCATTGCTTCCATACCACTATAGCCTTCATATACTTCTTTTACATTGATTTAAAATGAAAAACACATAACATAAGGTTAAGGTTAAGCTCGCAATTTGTACACATTTATTTAATGCTCATTTGTTTTCTTCTTTCCTCCACATCTACTCACATACGCTTTAATGGTCTATTTCAGTGCATCATCAAATACCGTTAATATAAACAACCATTACTTTGGCATTCTCATTCGCTCGCTTAGGGGGTATGCTAGTATTAAAGTATTAATACATTTATTGAAGATGACTATGGTTGACCATGATCATGGTTTCTTATGATCATGACTATGAATTACATTGATACATTAAAGTGTATTAAAATGTATTAATTTAATTAATTAATACATTAATACATTTTTAATAAATACAATACTAAAGTATTAAGATATTAATAAAGTATTAATACACAAATAAAATAATATATTAATAAAGTAGTAAGACATAAATAAAACATTATTACATTATTATGTATAAATTAAAGTATAAATTTATAATAATAATAATCTATTTTTAAGGTCACGACCAAGCCACACCAAATTGGTGTATGAGACCCGCCCAACGATTTGACTAGTAAAGTCTACGGAGGTATACATACCCTACCCCCCTCTGGATTTGAACTTGTGACCTCTTAAGAGGAAAGACATGTTCTTAACCATTAGGCCCACTTAAGCTGTATACTAATTAATTTATACATTAATACATTAATGTAAAGTATACTAATTAATTAATACATTAATTAATTCATATATTAAATACATTATTAATAATGTATTTATTAATAGGCTAAGATATTAATATTAATATTTATATTATAATATAAATATTGATATTAAAACATTAATTCTGATTAAATTAAGACATTGAAAAAGTATGAATATATTATTAGTAGTACATTATTAAAGTATTAATACCTTAATAAATACATTATTAAAGTATTAATTGGTTAATACATTAGTAATGTATTATTAATATATTAATAATTTATACATTGGTAAATTAATTAATTTATACATTAAATACATTATAAATACATTATAATGTATTTAATATTATTAATAATGTAACTTAACTAAGGTATTAGTTAATTTATACATGATATTAGTTAATTTATACATTAAATACATTATTAATAATGTATTTATTAATATTTTTAATACACTAAAATATTAATATTAATATTTATAATAAAACATAAATATTGATATAAAAAAATTAATTTTAAAGAATTATTTCATTAAAATATTAAAAAGGTATCAATATTTTAGTAATACATTATTAAAGTATCAATACCTTAATAAATGCTTTATTAAAGTAATAATACACTAATACATTATTAATACATTATTAAAGTATTAATATGTTAATACATTAATTTACAATGGTCATGCTTGACTATGGTTGGCCATTATCATGGTTAACTTTGGTAGAACTTTGTTGACCTTGGGAAGGAAAGGTTCACTATGGTTGACATGGTTAATTATGGTTGACCATGACCATGGTTAACTTCAATAAACCTTCATCGTGGTTAAGTTCTATAGACCTTGACTATGGTTGACGTTCATTATGGATGACCTTCACTATGGTTGACCTTGGTTGACCATAACCATGGTCGACAATGATTAACCATGTTTGACAGTTGTTGTCCATAGATGATCATGGATGGCCATGACCATAGTTGACCAAGACTATGAATGATATTCAAATAGTGAAATTTGGAAGTATTTGTCACATTATAACGACATGATATTCACGTAACATTGCGACAATGAAGCTATGTTGATGACATTGTGATGATGACGCTATGTTCTCCATATTGTGACAATATGGTTATTTTTGTGACATTGCAAGGGAGGGACTAAGTTCGTCCGATTGCGACGACAAGATATTTGCATTACAATATGATGATATGATATTTGCATCACATTGCAATGACGGGAATATGTTCATCACATTGCGACGACAATATATTGTTTGTCACATATTGGTGACGACGTGGATATTGGGATGAGGGGTTTGTGTTCATCACATTGCAATGACAGGTCATTTATGTAAAAAATGGCAATGTGATGAACATAAATGTTGTATGTTCATCGTATTTTGAGTGGAAATGTGATGAAAATAATACATTAATTTACAATGACCATGCTTGAATATGGTTGGCCATGATCATGGTTAACTTTGGTAGAAATTTGTTGACTTTGGAAAGGAAAGGCTCACTATGGTTGACATGGTTAATTATGGTTGACCATGACCATGGTTAGCTTCCATAGACCTTCACCGTGGTTAACTTTTGTAGACCTTCACTATGGTTGACGTTCACTATGGATGACCTTCACTTGGTTGACCATGACCATGGTTGACTGTGGTTGACCATGGTTGACAATGGTTAATCATGTTTGACAGTTGTTATCCATAGGTAACCATCGTTGGCCATGACCATGGTTGACGAAGACTACGCATGACATTCATATAGTGAAATTTGGAAGTGTTTGTCACATTATGACGACATGATATTCACGTAACATTGTGATCATGAAGCTATGTTGATGATAGTGTGATGATGAGGCTATGTTCGTCATATCGTGATGATATGGTTATTTTCGTGACATTGCAAGGGAGGAGATAAGTTCGTCAGATTGCGTCAACAAGATATTTGCATCACAATATGATGACAGGATATTTGCATCACATTGCAAGGAAGGGGCTATGTTCATCACATTGTGACGACAGTATATTGTTTGTCACATATTAACAATGACAAAGATATTGGGACGAGGGGTTTATGTTCATCACATTGCAATGACAGGTCATTTAAGTAAAAAGTGTCAATGTGATGAACAAAAATGTTGTATGTTCATCGTATGTTGAATGACTATGTGATGAAAATAAATTTCGTATGTTCACCACATAGTGATGACATGATATTTATTTCAACGACGAAGCTATGTTCATCACAGTGCGATGACACAACATTGTTTTTCACATTATGACGTCAGGATATTTGTGTCATAGACGACACATATATGTTCATCACATTAGGACAACGAGGTTGTTTTTGTTATATTGCAACAATAGGGTTATGTTCATCACATTGTGATGACGAGGTTATGTTCGTCACATTGTGACAATATAGTTATGGCCAGTCATGTTCGTCGCATTGTGACAATATGGTTATATTCATCAAATTGTGACAATATAGTTATGACAAGACATGCTCGTCACATTGCAAAAATATTGATATGGCCACTCATATTCATCACATCACAACAATATCGTTGTGTTCATCACATTGTGACAATATGGTTATGGCCATGTTCAACCATTGTCAACCATGGTCAACCATGGTCATGGTCAATGAAGTTCAACCATATTTATGTTCGTCACATTATGATAATATGGTTATGTTTGTCACATTATATGTTCAACGTATAATGCTAGGTTTTCCACTTTGCGACAATATGGTTATGTTCGTCACATTGCGATGACGACAGGATATTCGTTATGTTCGTCACATTGTTCATCACATTGGGAGGGAAAGATATTTACGTGACATTATGATGAGTAGATATTTGCATCACATTGCAAAGAAGGGGATATGTTCATGACATTACAGCGATAGGATAATGTTTATCACATATTGACGATGATGGGGATAGTGCGATGATGGGGCTATGTTCATCACATTGCCACATCATGAAATTTAATTAAAAAGTGGTTATGTTATGAACATAAATATCATATGTTCATCGTATGTCATATGGCTATGTGATGAACATGAATTTCGTATGTTCATCATATTGCAACAACAAGACATTTATTGTGACGACGAGGCTTCATCACATTATGATGACAAAACATTGTTTTCCACCTTATGATGACAAGATGTTTTCATAACATTGCGACGAAGAGGCTATTTTCATCACTTTGCGACGACAAGGCTATGTTTGACATTGTTTGTCACCTTATGACAACAAGATATTTACATAACATTGTGACAAGGAAGCTATGTTCATCACATTGTGACACCTAGAAATGTTTGTCACATTGTGACATCAGGATATGTGCGTCACATTGCAACGTGAGAAAATATTCATCACATTGTGACAATAGACCGATGCAGGATACATTGCAACATTTTTTTATGTTCATTAAATTATAACGTTACTATCCACATTTTGATGGCATGGCTATGTTCATCACATTACCACGTTAATTTATGTTTGTCACATTGCAACGTTACTATGTTCATTACAATGAGACCTCGAGATATGTTTTACATATTGTGTCGTCATTAAGTGATTGTGACAATGTGAGGACAAGGTAAATGTTCACATTACAACGTTGGGAAATTTTCATCACAATGTGACAAAGGAAAAAGTTCATCACATATTAAGGTATGGTCATGAGTGTAACATTGTGAGCTTTGTGTAAATAATTGCAATGTTGGGCTATGCTTGTTAGATTGTGACATTAGGGTTCTATACATTGTAATGTAGACTTTTCGTTTGTCACACGCATTATGAAATTGGAATAGATTTGTGAGATTCTGACAATGTGTTATGTTTTTCACATAGCGACATCAAGAAATGTCTGTTGCATTGCAATATTGGGCTATGTTTGGCAAATTGCAACATTGGGTTTTGCACATCACAATGCGACAAAAGGTTATGTTTGTCAGATTGTGACATTTGGAAAATTTTGTCACATTGTGACATTAGGATATGTACATGACATTGCAACATAAGGACATGTTTGTCACATTGTAAATTTTTTTTCATCTTAACACTAAGTCTAATGGGAAAGATGATTGACTTATAAAATTATATAAACATTTTCATCCAAGTAAAAAAATGTATGTAGTAATATATATGTTATAGATATATTTAATTTGAAATTATGTCAAACTTTTTCAACATCTAATTAAATGTATGTAGTAATTGACTTATCTTAAGTGAAGTTTATGCAACCAATTTCAAGTTAAATATGTTTTCTTTTAATATTATAAAAATTGAAATTTAATAAATTATATCAACATTTTCAACATCCAATTGTATAAAAATGTATGTAGTAATATATATGTTATAGATATATTTAATTTGAAATCATGAAAAACATTTTTAATATCTAATTAAATGTATGTAGTAATTGACTTATTATAAATGAATTTTATGCATCAAATTTCAATTTTATAATAATAATAATAATAATCTATTTTTAAGGTCATGGCCAAGCCACACAAAATTCGTGTATGAGACCCCCTTGCTTGTGGGACAAGGGACCCCCCTCCACCCAACGATTTGATTGGTAAAGTCTACGGAGGTATAGATACCCTACCCCCCTTTGGATTTGAACTTGTGACCTCTTAAGAAGAAACACATGTTCTTAACCATTAGACCCACTCAGGCTATATTTCTTTAATAATCTATTTTTAAGGCCAAGCCACACCAAATTGGTGTATGAGACCCCCTTGTTTGTGGGACAAGAGACCCCCCTTCACCCAATGATTTGAATGGTAAAGTCTATGGAGATATGCATACCCAACCCCCCTCTGGATTTGATCTTGTGACCTCTTAAGAGGAAACACATGTTCTTAACCATTAGACCCACTCAAGCTGCATATATTTTCTTAACCATTAGACCCACATGTTCTTATATTTTCTTTTAATATAATAAAATTTTATATTTAATAAATTTATAAAAATTATATTTAAATATAGAATATGTTTTTTCCTTCTTAGAAAAAGATTAAATTACCAAAAAAATAGTATATGGTTATATATATATATATATAATTAAAGCCAAATATTATTAGAATTCATATAAAATAGCTTTAACAAGAATACAAGGAACACTAACTTTCTCATACTATCTCGAGCTTATGCCCACATCATCAATGAAAAAAAAATCATTCATTATCAATAAAAAATAATCCTTCACTATCAAAGAGATTCTTTTTATAAAAATATGAAATGTTGAAAATATTCCATTATTTTCAAATATTTTTCATATAGAAAAGTAGATTGCTATCAATTTGTAATCAAAATCACTTTCATTTAATTTTCAATATGTGGAGATATCTATTTTTTTTTTTCTCTTTTTTCTGTTTCCATTTATTATTATTATTATTTAAATGGAATTCAAACCATTTTATTGTTATTATAAAATAAATCTTAATTTACAAATAATCATACCCCTAATTTTAATAAAAATAACACTAATCTTAATAACCTTAACCCTAATCCTAATAACCATTTACTTCAATATATTATTAATACATTATTGATGACATCTTTAATTATTAATATTGATTAATAATTAATGTATAAAGAATATGTATGTTACATAGATAAAGTACCCATTGTATATATTAATTATGTTTATTAATAATTATTAATAATATAATTATTATTGTATTATGTATAATAATTCTTAATGTATTAATAAAATTTATTAATTGTATTGTTAATGATAATCAAAGCAATAAGTAAAATATTATTAATAATATTAATAACTATTATTACTATTCACCAATAATAATAATAATAAGTATTTGTTTATATTAATAATAAATATATTAATTATCACTAATTATTAATAACTATTTATACAGCCTGAGTGGGCCTAATGGTTAAGAACATGTGTTTCCTCTTAAGAGG